>WNWK01005658.1:0-7500 GCA_009830355.1 Cherax destructor | reverse complement strand
CACACATACCACACACACCATACACACACACAACATACACACTAGCGACAAAGCTAGTTCCACAACTCAGGGGACTGCCCTATGAAGAAAGGTTGAGGGAAATAGGACTAACAACACTGAAGGACAGAAGGGTTAGAGGAGACATGATAACGACACACAAAATACTGAGGGGAATCGACAAGGTAGATAGTGACAGGATGTTCCAGAGAGGGAACACAGAAACAAGGCCGAAGCCGAAGACTCAGATGAGTCAAAGGGATGTTAGGAAGCATTTCTTCAGCCATAGAGTAGTCAGGAAGTGGAATAGTCTAGCGAACGATATAGTGGAGGCGAGAACCATACATAGCTTTAAGACAAGGTATGATAAAGCTCATGGAGCAGGGAGAGCAGAGACCCAGTAGCGGACAGCGAAGAGGCGGGGCCAGGAGCTGAGTCTCGACCCCTGCAACCACAATTAGGTGAGTACACAGAGTGGTAAGGAAGTGGAATAGTTTTGGAAGCGATGTAGTGGAGGCAGGATCCTTTCATAGCTTTAAGAAGAGGTATGATCAAGCTCATGGCGCAGGGAGAGTGACCCAGTAGTGGCTAGTGAAGAGAAGAGGCCAGGAGCTATGACTCGACCCCTGCAACCACAACTAGGTGAATACAACTAGGTGAGTACACTTACACATACACACACACACTAACTAACACACACAGGAGAAGAGTGGTGGAACACATAGAAAAAATTAGCTTATCAATGACGGCCAACACTGTTTCAAGGATGGGAAATCCTGTGCTATGACTCGACCCCTGCAACCACAACTAGGTGAGTACAACTAGGTGATTACACAAATATATGCACACACACACATATACACACACGTTGGCCTAGTGGAAGCTCCCTTTACGCACGGAGGCGGGTTCAATCGTGGGGCAGAAACATTTCAAATGTTTCCATACACATACACACACATATACAACAGGCCTAGTGCTATTGACATGTGCCTAGACAAATGGTAACTACACACACACACCCGGTGGCCTAGTGGTAAAGCTCTCGCTTCACGCACGGAGGGCCCGGGTTCTATTCCCGACGGGGCGGAAACATTTCGAAGTGTTTCCTTACACACACACACACATACATACAACAGGCCTAGTGTCAAATCGACATGTGCCTAGGACAAAATGGTAACTAACACACACACGGTGGTTTCAGGGACGGGAAATCCTGTGTCACAAACCTACTGGAGTTCTATGACAGGGTGACAGCAGTAAGACAAGAGAGAGAGGGGTGGGTAGATTGCATTTTCTTGGACTGTAAGAAGGCGTTTGACACAGTTCCACACAAGAGATTAGTGCAAAATCTGGAGGACCAGGCAGGGATAACAGGGAATGCACTCCAATGGATCAGGGAATACCTGTCAGGAAGACAGCAGCGAATCATGGTACGTGGCGAGGTGTCAGAATGGGCGCCGGTAACGAGTGGGTTCCACAGGGGTCAGTCCTAGGACCGGTGTTGTTTCTGGTATTTGTGAACATGACGGAAGGAATAGACTCTGAAGTGTCCCTGTTTGCAGATGATGTGAAGTTGATGAGGAGAATTCAATCGGACGAGGACCAGGCAGAACTACAAAGGGACCTGAACAGGCTGCAAGCCTGGTCCAGCAATTGGCTCCTGGAGTTCAACCCCACCAAGTGCAAAGTCATGAAGATTGGGGAAGGACAAAAAAGACCGCAGACGGAGTGCAGTCTAGGGGACCAGAGACTACAAACCTCACTCAAGGAAAAAGATCATTGGGTGAGTATAACACCAGGCACATCTCCTGAGGCCCACATCAACCAAATGACTGCTGAAGCATACGGGGGCCTAGCAAACCTAGGAACAGCATTCCGACATCTTAATAAAGAATCGTTCAGGACCCTGTACACTGTGTACGTTAGGCCCATATTGCAATATGCAGCACCAGTTTGGAACCCACACCTAGCCAAGCACGTAAAGAAACTAGAGAAAGTGCAAAGCTTTGCAACAAGACTAGTCCCGGAGCTAAGGAGTATGTCCTATGAGGAGAGGTTAAGAGAAATCGACCTGACGACACTGGAGGACAGGAGAGATAGATGGGACATGATAACGACATGTAAAATACTGAGAGGAATTGACAAGGTGGACAGAGACAGAATGTTCTAGAGATGGGACACAGCAACAAGGGGACACAATTGGAAATTGAAGACTCAGATGAATCACAGGGATGTTAGGAAGTATTTCTTCAGTCACAGAAAGTGGTCAGGAAGTGGAATAGCTTGGGAAGTGATGTAGTGGAGGCGGGATCCATTCATAGCTTCAAGAAGAGGCATGATAACGCTCATGGCGCAAGGAGAGTGACCTAGTAGCGGCCAGTGAAGAGGCGGGGCCAGGAGCTATGTATCGACCCCTGCAACCACAACTAGGTGAGTACACACACACACACATACACACACACCACACACTCTCTACACACACACACACACACACACACACACACACACACCACACATACACACACAACACACACACAAACACATACACACACACACACACACACACACACACACACACTACAAGAATGACATAGCAGCGAAACAAACTGACCAAAGCTGCTGTACAGCCACATCAGGAGGAGAACAACAGTCATGACCGGGTAATCAGGCTGAGGAAGGAAGGAGGAGGTCACAAGACATGACCGCGAAGTGTGTGAGGAGCTCAACATGAGATTCAAAGAGGTGGTCACAGAGGAGATAGAAGGGCCTCCAGAAAGGCGGAGAGGTGGGGTACACCATCAGGTGTTGGACACAATACATACAACTGAGGAGGAAGTGAAGAGGCTGCTAAGCGAGATAGATACACCACACACACACACACACACCACATACACAAGAGCATAGTAGAATGGACCCTTTCCCCCAACCCTCTTGTCTCGTTCCCCAAACCTCTCGTCTTCCCTCCCCAACCCTCTCGTATCCTCCCCAACCCTCTCGTATCCTCCCCAACCCTCTCGTATCCTCCCCAACCCTCTCGTCTCCTTCCCCAAACCTCTCGTCTCCTTCCCCAACCGTCTCGTCTCCTTCCCCAACCGTCTCGTCTCCTTCCCCAACCGTCTCGTCTTCTTCCCCAACCCTCTCGTCTTTTTCACCAAGTACCTGAAATGTTAAAGACAAAAACACAAACAATCAAGACAACGACAGAATCATGGAAGTTAAGAAGGTAATGTTTGAGGTATTACAAAGAATGACTTTGAGTGTGGCTACGAAAGAAGTTTTAATGAAGGATTTGAATTCCAGGTGTTTGGGAAGAAAATGCGAATATTTATAAAAGGAAAAATGTCCACGAGGGAAGATGTCACCATTGGGGCACCACGAGGATTTGTACTTCCTCCGAAATTATTAATTTATTTAAAAGGTTTTACAGAAGGGATATAAAACTAAAGGAATGTGTGGATGATGCATATTGGTTTATCATTACAGAATAACTTGGAAAAATTTCAGCATTTGGAGTGTTTGATGGCAACTGGAATTTAATGTAGATGGAACCAATGTAAAGGAAATGGGAGAAAATGAAATCAGACCACATGACGAACATAGACTATGTTACAAAGTATTTAAAGTTTCAGAGAGAGAGACAGAGAGGAGTTAAAATTAACAAAAAACTGTCACCGGAGGTCATGTAGATGAAATATTAAATATATTTGATATTAAATTTACTTTTCGACGCTATATTTCATTGTTGTGGGGGTCTAGCACCCGAAAAATTCCGGAGCGTCCTCTTGTAAACTCATATTGTTGTGGGTTTTGTAAATGTTGTAGTTCATGCGCTATCGCCCTGCCTCTCAACACATGTCTAACTCTTTAGACTCTGTAAAAGTAAGCTGCTGCTTCCGTATCCACAGGTCTGTTCAGTCACTCACTCCTCCTTTTGCGTTGGCTTTTATGAAAACCTCTGAGAACGAGGAGAGAGAGAGAGGAGCAACTGGAAAGATATCTGTATATACAAAGAAAGATCTGTGTATATACCCGCCTGTTTCTGCGTGGTGCATTGATATAAAATTCGCATGAGGTCCGAACATACTGGAGGAGAACGAAATAGCTTGAGGCCCTCCGATGTGCCTGGGCTGGGAAGAAACATGGCTCGTAAACCAGGCTGCCTAGTTTTTGAGGCTTTTGTGGCACAGTGGTGTAGAGCATCACAGTCTCCCTGTAGTGAGTTGAAATCCTGTAGACTGCGATCTTTCTCTGTGTATACTCGCCTGTTTCTGATATATACATACATATATATATATATATATATATATATATATATATATATATATATATATATATATATATATATATATATATATGAAAACACATGTCACCTTCGGTTTGTAAATTGATAGTGACAGGTGTCCTACACGGATCTGACATATACAAGTCTCGTATATACCACACACACGAATTATATATATATATATATATATATATATATATATATATATATATATATATATATTAGTAACAAAATTGCGACTAGCCGGGAGATCGAACCAGTGCTATTTTAGCCCGCCTCATGGTATGCGAAAATTTCCACGACGCTCTAACGCACGGGACCATACAATCCTACAAGCATCATGCACCCAGCAGAGCTAGGTGTTGCACCGTGATCCGAGGACATACGTTTGGTGTACTAGCCTTCACAAGCAGTATATATATCGTATATATATATATATATATATATATATATATATATATATATATATATATATATATATATATATATATATATATATATAAAATTCGTGTGGTATATACGAGACTTGTATATGTCAGATCCGTGTAGGACACCTGTAACTATCAATTTACAAACCGAAGGTGACATGTGTTTTCATTAGAGTCTTCAGTTTTGAGAACACTTGCTGCTGGTATTCAGGTCATTGTCATTAGAAGAGACAGTGTTTCTTTGAGACACCTGGGCGTGATGGTGATGCTGGTCTTGGCTGGTGGGGGATGAGTGACCAGGGAAGAGGAGGAACTACTCACCTAACACGCGAAGTAACGGTAGTGGATCCTTCGTGTCTCCCTTGAAGTGGAGTTTTCTCACGGTCTTAGGCAGACTGTGTGTGTGTGTACTCACCTAGTTGTGGTTGCAGGGGTCGATTCATAGCTCCTGGCCCTGCCTCTTCACTGGCCGCTACTGGGTCACTCTCCTGCGTCATGAGCTTTATCATACCTCTGCTTAAAGCTATGTATTGAGCCTGCCTCGACTACATCGCTTCCTAAACTATTCCACTTCCCGACCACTCTGTGACTGAAGAAATACTTCCTAACATGTCTGTGATTCATCCGAGTCTTCAGCTGTGTGTGTGTGTGTCGTGTGTGTGTGTGGTGTGTGTGTGTGTGTGGTGTGTGTGTGTGTGTGT
Organism: Cherax destructor; assembly: GCA_009830355.1. Taxonomy (NCBI): domain Eukaryota; kingdom Metazoa; phylum Arthropoda; class Malacostraca; order Decapoda; family Parastacidae; genus Cherax; species Cherax destructor. The sequence goes on along the minus strand of WNWK01005658.1, from coordinate 2,092 downwards.
GTGTGTGTGTGTGTGTGTGTGTGTGTGCTGTGTGTGTGTGTGTGTTACCCGACGAGGTAGAGATGATGCTGGCGGCCCCAGCGTCTTACCCTGCTGAAATAACTCACCTCTTCTCAGACATGTTAATAACTCTCACAACATTCGAAGAGTTCCTGGTGCCAGGGATCTTATTAAGGAGTCAGAGGTCCTGCTTAAAGGTCAGAGGTCCCACTCAGATGAGAAATAAACGCTTTGACTTCTTCTCTCCTCACCCACGAAAGTTATAGCTCGGTGATGACCTATACCTTCATCTTCACAGTCGTAGTCATTGGGATGCGCCTCATTGTCTGCTATGCTATTATTATGCAATTTCTCGACGTGCTTTTTCCCCCCCATGTTCCATGGTAAGCTATCGTAATTTTAAAGGTTATTGGTTTGAATGCTACAAGAATTGATCCCTTAATGGCGGCTCAAAACAATTCGTTTTTTTATTTTGTTATAAATCCGGATCCAGATAACCCAGATATTTTATGTGTGTAGAAATGCACCCAAACTTACAAACGCATGTCCATAGAAGGAGACATGTAGAATAGGGTTACTGACACTGTCAACCTCAGAGAGGCATCTTGATTATTATTATTATTATTATTATTATTATTGTTATTATTATTATTATTATTTGAGTATTTCTATAATCACTTTACTTTAATGCTTCAATTAATTCTTTACTTAATTTGAGAACTTTGTGTTTTATTTGCACTCTTCAGCATTATATTAGTAATTAATTACATAAAAAATAAATGTGCAAATTATTCATTTGTATCTTAGTGCAGATTTTACATTAATCTACTCTGGAGTAGACTGATAAAACACATGTGCAACACTTACGTGTCTTTATTTACCGAAACGTTTCGCCTGCATAGCAGCAGGACGAAGATGAGCAGTAATAGAGGGAACAGCAGAAGCAGCAGCAGCAATAGCAAGAGAAGCATGAACAATAATTGCAGTAATATAAACAACAGCAGCAGCGATAGGAACATTAGCAACAGTCGCAGTAATATCAACAGCAGAAGCAGCATCAACAGCAACTGCAGCAGCAGCAGCAGCAGAAGCAGCAAAAGCAGTGGGACGGCTATCAGCTTGTTCCAACAGACCAGACAGTGAAGAGCATCGCTAATGCATGCAAAAAAAAATATGTCAACAAGGGTGAGGGTTGTGAGGAAGCCATCTGGAACACATAGTAACCTCGTCACCAGTGAACACAAGATAAAAGAAACAAGCTCAGTCATTGTAAACACAATTTGTAAACTGCCCTGAAAATGTCTATGCACGATGTCCATCTAGAAATTTTGACGTCTGTTTTTACGAACATAAAAATGTTTTCCTTTTGCTGAACACTAACGCTGGTTGCTTCATATACGAAGACCCAATCAACACTCAACACTAAAATACCAGTGGACCAGAGAATGCATGGAGCCTGTTGCCACTCAAAACTATAACACCAGTGGACCAGACAGTGAAACATTAGAGAACAAGACCAAGAAACTTTCAACATTCCGCCACCACATGCTAAATTATTGTTTGGTAGACAAACTATTGAACACTAGTCACTGTGTGTGTGTGTGTACTCACCTATTTGTGGTTGCAGGGGTCGAGTCATAGCTCCTGGCCCCGCCTCTTCACTGATTGCTACTAGGTCCTCTCTCTCCCTGCTCCATGAGCTTTATCAAACCTAGTCTTAAAACTATGTATGGTTCCTGCCTCCACTATGTCGCTTTCCAAGCTATTCCACTTCCTGACAACTCTATGACTGAAGAAATACTTCCTAACATCCCTTTGACTCATAGGAGTCTTCAACTTCCAATTGTGACCCCTTGTTTCTGTGCCCCCTCTCTGGAACATCTTGTCTCTGTCCACCTTATCTATTCCTCGCAGTATTTTATATGTCGTTATCATGTCTCCCCTAACCCTCCTGTCCTCTAGTGTCGTCAGGCCGATTTCCTTAACCTTTCTTCGTAGGACAATCCCCTTAGCTCTGGGACTAGTCTTGTTGCAAACCTTTGCACTTTCTCTAATTTCTTGACGTGCTTGACCAGGTGTGGGTTCCAAACTG
>WNWK01005657.1:22500-116781 GCA_009830355.1 Cherax destructor | reverse complement strand
TATCAGTTACTGATGGAAATTTTCAACTTTCAGTGAAGAAAAAAGCTAAGTGGTTGATATTAGTGATGATATGGTGGAGAGTGCTGTTATTGTTAAATTTTGGGAGAAACCCCAGAAAGTTCTTATTATCATACAGACGTAGCTTTCCAGAGGTGTAAAGAACCTTCTCAACACCAAATCTCGTGATGTCATCATTTTAAGTCGCAGAACAGTATGCAAAACCGAAGAGATGGCAAAAAAAATCAGTTGGAAAATTTTTTTTTAAAAAAGGGGGGATCTAGAGGGCTTTTTGTTGCCCGAAAGTCTTCTAGTGATTATTACCCCAAAAATTTTTGGGGAAAGAAGATTTCCTCAGGCCGACAGACTTTGGAGTCAGTTCTTGGTTTTCGTGAATTGGAGTGCTTGAGGATGAATCCTAATAATACCTGTGAAAATGGCCTGTGTGGGGAAACGTTTGTGCTTGATGATAAAAAAGTTGCCATTACCACAGATACCATGAGCTTTGTTTCTCTCCCCATCCCCACGAATCAAAGTGTATATGCCCTAATGGTTTTTCTGGTACTCGATGTGAATTGTTGTCAATCAGTGTGCCCATAAACCTTGTCCATCATAAAAGGGTGTATCCTGATAGCTCAAGACTAGGATATGTTTGTCTATGTCCTGAAGGATTGGTAGGTGCCACATGTAAACAAAACAAGTCGAGTTGCATTGGAAAAGACAATTTTCCTAATTTTTACAGCCCAGTATCACCATTATCTTTCAAAGGGAAGGTTTGAAGTATTCCTCCCAACCCTATTGAACGCCACTTTTCCTTTTCTCTGTGGTTCCGGACACTTCATCCATCTGGAAACCTCATGTTTACAGCTGGTAGAATTGACTACAGCATCTTAGAGGTATTTTTTACATTTTGTTTTTTGGGAAATAATTGAAGAAAAGTTAATATTTTTCTTTTTTTTTAATCTTGATATTTTTTTATATTTTACATTTTTTTTGTTAAAAATTTTTTTCATCTTAATCATAATCTTTTCATTTCAGTTGGAGGGTGGTGAGTTACGTTATCGCTGGGACCTTGGTAGTGGTGAAGGGGTGGTTGCTGTTACTTCTCTGCGTGTTGATGATGGACAGTGGCATCATGTTGTTTTGGGCGTTTTGGGGCACAGCTGAAATAACGGTGGATGGCCAGCATCGTGGAAAAGGGTGCTTCCCCCGGATCATCCGACTTGCTCAATCTTGATACTCCACATTTATATCTGGGCCCAAATCGACCTTGGGCAGGAGCACAGGCCCCAGGGTCTTGTAGGATGCGTTGATGACCCCAGAGTTGATAATACACCCTTGCCCTTGACTCATACAACTACCCCCAAAAGTGGCATCACTTACTAGACTGACACATGTAGCACCTCACTGCCAAGCTGCATTGCAACCTCCCGGTGTCTGTGGTGCTCATCCCCTTTTTTTTAAAGGTGGTACATGTGGGGGAGAGGTTCATCTTTCATATGTCAGTGTCATCCTCGTTTTCCCGGGTTCCCGTTTTGAGTTGGACTCTAATCCATGTGCATCATCCCCATGCTTAAATAATGGACATTCGTCAATTTGGAAAACTTTCAGATGTGAATGTCCAGCCCCAGTGTCAGGCCCGCTTGCCTTTTTTGTATTGCAATCCCCCAAACCCCTTTCCTCAATAGGGGGGTATGTGAAGAAGGGATTTCAGGTCCAATTTGTAAGTGCAGAGGATTCCCCGGGGGCCCATTCAACATAGACATAAAGGTGTGCCCAAAAACCCCTTTTCACAATGGGGGCCTTCATCAATTCTTAGGGTTTTTAATTGTCCGGGGTCGGGGCTTTTGGGATGCATACAGAGGATTTTCTTGACATTGGCATAAGAGGGGCCCTAATTTTTTTTATGTGCTCTCCTTCAACAATATGATATAATGTCATGCATTTATTACCCGGTACTGTACGTACTTCATTTTTTCTTTCTAATACCCCCTTTTTCCTTAAAACCTTTTTTCAGATCATCTACTTTTTATTGGCATTGTAGCTGTCTTCATTCTTGGCCTTATAATTGTTCTTGCAATGCATTGTCGAGACAAAGGCAGCACGCGGGCGCAGCTAATTGAAAAAAAATCATGTCATTAAAAAACCCCCAAAAAAACGATAACCACAACATTTATAAAAAAAATTAAATTTGAGAAACGGGCTTCTCAGGTAAATATATGTAATTTTTAAACCCCAAGGTTTTTGGGGGGTGAGTGTGTGTGTGTTTTTTATGTGTGTGTGTTTTTTGTGTGGGAGGTTTTCGGGAATATGATAACTAAACATCGTTAAACATTGTTTTGATGCACCTGTTGTAATTTTGGGAAAAATTTTGTAATATTTCTGGTAAAAAAAATATAAACAACAATACTCATATTTCTTAGCTTTTTTTAATTTGGTAGCATTATGCAAACATCTTAAACCACTTTTTTAAATTTTCCCCGTGTGACTTCACTGCTAGATCTTGCTTTTCATCACCTTAAGGGGTAGCTTTTTTTTTTTTGATAGAAGCTGTGCATGTGAAGGTTGGGGAAAAATTTTTTTCACATGCATTCCAATAAGTTCTGGGACAATTTCGGGTTTTTTTTTTCCTTTAGGGGTGGCCCAACTAACATTATGGTAACTCATCAAAATGTAAGCATATAACACTCACTGTAATGAAAATTTTAAACATTGTTACATACTTTATAAAAAAACTTTTTTTAAATTTATATGTTATAAACATTAATCCCTTTTTATTGGCTTAACATTTAAAAATATTTAGTTAAAAATTTTAAAAAAAAAAAATGTGTATTTTGATGGCTTTTTTCCCGGGGCCCCTCAGGTTCTAAGTGTTGTTTGGCTGTGCCTGACTGTTGTGTTGGCTTGTATGTTTAAAAATCCCCCCGGGTTTTCAGCCCCCCGCCCCACCCCCCTAGCCCCCTTGAACCTGCGACATGCCGCTAAACAACTTTGACACCATCCGTTACGGCTCAGCTGGGGATGAGCTAGAAACCTCCCCCAGTACCCCCCGGGGGTTTGTTAAAAAAAATATCCGCCCCAAAAGCCCCCATCATCACCACACCCCCCAGAAACCCCTTTGGGGGAATCGGGCCCCCTTTTGGGTTTTTTGGTGGGTTCGGGTTTTTGGGGTCCCATATTTTCCCCCCGGCACCAACCCCCGCAGACCTGACTTTTTCACAAACCGGAAGGATACTTGCACATAACCTCAAGGAATACTATGAAATAACAAGATTCAAAATGGTTTTTTTTTTTTTTTTTTTTTTTTTAATTTTTTTGCAAATCATGGGCATTTATTTTTATTACTGTATAGTACATAGTATTTGTTGAAACAAGGAAAATGTAGGTATTTTCTTGTACTGCACAAAATTTCAAAAATTTTTTTTTTTTTTTTTTCATTAAAGTCCCTTTAAACCCAAAAAAAACTATTAATGCTATTTCCCAGATTATTGTTATTATTATTAAAGAAATCATGTTAGATTTTTTTTTTTATTATTTTGGTGACCCTCTTTGCTTTTTTTTTTTTAAATTTTGTTCTGTAAAAAATATTATTTTTTTTCATTAATTTTTTTGGGAAGTTATTTGTTTAAAATTTTTATCAATCACACAAGGCACCGTCTTTTTTTTGGGAGAAAAATTCCCCCGGGGGTGAACTTGAGCCTAAAGAAGTTAAGTGTAGATGGAGTTCCAGGGGTGATGCCAGTGTGGTCAGGGGAAACAATGGATGATTTCCAGGTGAGATGATGAAAGTTTAATTGAGGTCTTTTTATAAACTTACTGTTTTGGGATGGGCTAATCCAAAGTGTGCATCTTACATTTTTGTGTGTTTGCCAGAAGTTTTGTGTTGATGCATGAGTTTTTCTTTAGTTCGTTAAGTTTGAGCCCTTTTTGAATTATATCCTAAACTCGTTTTTAAATGCTGCTAGCCAAAAAAAGTATAAATGAATCAAGCTTTCTTCTGAAAAATTTTTAAAAAAAAAAACGTCATCATAGGTTTGAAATTGGGGCATTTTGGCAGATTATCACTTATGGAAAGTTTTAAATTTATCTTATTTGTAAGTCTGCATAAATAATCTAATTTGGGGAATTATAATATTTAAACAGTACTCCCCCCAAATTACAATTTCAGCCATTTTAGGGGAAATTTTAATTTATATGAAAAAAATGTAAAAGAATAAATATTTTTTTAAGGTAAAATAATTTAATAATAAGCAGAAAAATTTTTGTATTTAAAATTTTTTTAAATTTAAATTTTTTTCAATTCTTCATGGTATATTATGTTTTTAACATAACAAACACATGATAATTTTAAAGTAAATTTTTTACTTAATGAAACTCAAATACTCTAAATTTGAAGTCTAAAATGTGTATTGTTGTGAAGATTTTCTTTTATTTAAAACCCCGGAGGGTTATTAACCCAGGATAAAGAAAGTCTTTTCCCCCCAAAGGGTACATCTATTTATGTAGCATATGAAGTCACTGAGAGGCAGAAGTCTGCTAGCTTGAAATATCAGCCTTCACCTCAGCATCTGTTCCTCATTTCCTGAGACCAGGACATTTCCCAGGCATCAGCTGAACTCCAATCTTTTGCTGGGCATGGATGGCAACCACTCCTGGATCTTCTACCATGAGTGGGCAAAAGATATTGACCCAGGGGGAAAAGAATTGGGTCCCCCTATACTGGTTATCCCAAAATTTTTAAAGGGTTGCAAGGATTGTGTAGAGCCCATAATCAACACAAAAGGACTCACTTTGTAAAAGGCCTCAATCCTCATCGGGGACCAATGCAAAAAAATTAATCCCCCCCTCTCCATCCCATCAATAAGATAAACAAGGGGGGTATTATACCATGCAAAATGACTAGTCAGGATTCTCAAGTCTATGGGGGGGTTCTGTAGGTCATGAATGGAATATATACAGTGGCCCCCGGGGTTTTTGTGACTCCAAACTCAAAATTTTTGTAAGTGTTTTTTTAAAAAGGCTTTTTCAGGTTATTTTGGGGGTTTAAATAGCTAACCTGAGAATTTTTTTTAAAAGGGGAAAAATTGTTGGGAATGGCATTGAGCAGCATTCTGGAAGAATTTTCTCCCCGGGGGGCCACTGTACTGTATATACACTGTACTAGGAACTATCAAATTACATCTTTACAATAAAACCCTTTTTAAAATTTTTGGGGTTTTTAAAATTTTTTCCCCCCATCAAAAAAATGCAACATGCTTAAACTTTAATGAGTCTGAAACAAAGCTCTTCACTTTGTTCAACACCAGGCTGAATGACAAGGCCCTATGATTCCAAATAAATCCTTAATTCAGGCTAGACAAACAAAAAAATTACCAACTGTACAGTGGGGGGAAAAAAACCACCCCAGTCTATCAACACAAAAAATTATGGAATCCTTGCACCCATACAGAACACACCAAAAGACTCCACTTTTGAAAGGAATTTTTTCCCCAAGGCAAAGCATACCAATTTTTTTCCCCTGGGAAAAAACCCCAAAAAATTGGATAAATAATAGTCAGGCAGAGTTGAAAAAAATTCACTGATGAAAACCCCCCAAAACCCGGTTTACCCAAAGAAAATGAAGGCAGAACACCAAGTAGCAGGTCCCCAAAAAGGGCCCCCGCCCTTTCCCATTTTTCACCCCGAAGCCTCCTGAGTATGACCACCTGGACCTTACCCCAAAAGGTTAAGGACTTATTGGGGAAAAAAAACTCCCCCCTACCACACACATATACAGCCCTCTTCCTTAACAACGGAGTTTTTCCCCCAAAACCTCATTGGAAAGCGGGGGTCCCAAAAAGGGGGCATACTATAATGGTAAAAGTTTGTGTCAACCATCTTTGATATTGTTTTAATGTCACTTTTGCAGCATTTATAACATTCCTGGTACTTTTTTAAATGTTTATACAGTAGTCCCCCTGTATATTGTAATAAACAAAAAAAAAATCATTCTAATATACATTATTTTGGTATGATACTGGTCGGAGCCCATTGTAAGTCCGAGTCTTTGGAAAAGGGGAATTTTTTAAAGGGGAAGGGGGGAGGCTGAAATGATACACTATTTCCTTTATACTAGTGTATGTACACAGATCTGTTAGTTACCATTTTGTCAGGCACATGTCGATTAGACACTAGGCCTGTTGTATGTGTGTGTGTGTGTGTGAAGGAAACACTTTGAAATGTTTCCGTCCGGGGAAATTAAACCCCGGGGGCCCTCCTGCGGGAAGCGGGGCTTTACCCAAAGGCCCCCGGGGTAGAGTGAGTTTGCAACCTGTGTTTTTCATACTGAAAAAAATCGATTACACATATGCATTACCATGCTCAAATCCAAAGTGGATGGGCCACTTTTTTTTTTTTTGGTCCCCCCCTGGCCCCCCTTTTACCCATTCCTGCTTCCCCCTTTTCCCCCATCTTTTTTCCCTTTTCCCCTCCTTACCATAGAAGCCCAGTCAGGGGAACTAGGTATTTACCCAAGTTTGGGGGAAAGGGTGTTGGAATGTTGATCTTGGAATATATTATGTAGGGCATACAGTGGAACCTTGACTTACAAGTGTCAAAACATGAGTTTCTCGAGAAAAAGGGCTGTCGCTTTTCGATTTTTTTCTCTGAGTTAGAAACGCCCCGCTTTCCCCCCCAACCCACAACCTGCACACCCCTCTTGCATGATTTCATGTTTTAAATTTCCCTGGGAAAACATCCTCTTTTTTTTTTCAGCACTGTCCTTTGCACTTACGTACTGTACTTTCTTAGAACCCATGGTTAGAAAAAAAAAAATTTGGCCAACTGTAAAAAAAGCAAGCAGAGCACGCAAAAATGCTTCCTCAGCGAATTTAAAAAGTGCACTGCGCCAACTAGTGGCAGCTTTCTGAAGTTCCTCCTCATTATTATTACATATTATTATTATTACTATTATATTGTATTATTATTATAAATTATTTTTTTATTATTATTATTATTTAGGGGAAATGAAGCTCGACGTTATAATAATAATAATAATAATAATAATATGAGGGGTTCATTTCCCCAAATTAATAATAATACAATATACAATGGTACCTCTATGAGCAGCTCCCAACTTGAACAATTTTAAGTGTTTTTTTGTAGGTGCTTTTGTAAGTGTATTTTTTGGGGGGCTGAAATGGATTAATTTAAATTTTTATTACGTATTTTTAGGGGAAAAAAATTCCCTTTTACGGCATTTTAATGGCCCTGGAACTAATTTTAAACTCGTAACTCGAGTACCCCTGTAATAGTAATAATAAAAATAATAATAAAAGGGGGAACTTGGGGCCCCTGTTTGGGGCAGTGCTGTTTCCCCGCCTATCCCACCCTCCACCTCTTCTCCCAGGTAAATATGTACTGTACGTACACTTTATAAAACCAATTTTCATAGAACCCCCCTTTTTGCCATTTTTTCCTTACAGCGTTCTGTTAATGGGAGTTCAAATACCAAAATTTTTTTTACAGCGAACGGTTTTCAAATCGGGCACACCACCTGGGTTTACATTTTCGTGAGACATCTCTCTATTATGTAATAATCACCCTTTGGGGACATTAAATGTCCCATTTTACATCAATATAGACATTTTTATTAATCCATCTATGATATTTTCTTCAAAAATTTTATAAAAAACAAATTTTCATAGCATATAAACATGCTGTTTATATGCTGTTATATGCAAGCAAAAACCCAAAATTCAAATACTCCACCTAACGACTATCTCACTGGCACCTATCCGAACACACTATTCCTAGCCCCCAAACCCAAACCCCAAAAGAAGTTTCACTTATAATCAAACACATTAAAAAAAAAAGCAGGTGACCTAAATAACTTACCACCTTATATATACAAAAAAAACCTCTCCCAAGTTCTTCACCAATTTTGCAACACTCTTTAACAAATCCATTGAATCCTCTACCTTCCCATCAATACTCAAAATAGCGAGGTCACCCAATACAAAAGGGGAGGAGATCAAGCAGACCTGAATAACTACAGGCCGATATCTAACTTACCCTTCTCTCCAAAATCTTTGAAAAATTAATTCATAGAAAAAATATATTCCTACCTCACCTCCAACAACGTACTCAACCACTGTCAATTTGATTCAGGCCTAATAAAATACAAATGATGCCATTATACACATGTTAGAAATAATCTAACCCTTGAAAAAAGAAATCCCAGTGGGAATCTTCATTGATTTACGTAAAGCTTTTTGATACAGTTGACCATGATCTGTTACACTTAAAATTATCACACTATGGTATAAGAGGACACTCCCTAAACTACCTAAAATCATACCTTAGAACAGAAACCAATATGTTTTAACAAATGGAGTTTGCTCCAACGCGAAACTATTACTGTAGGTGTCCCACAGGGAAGTGTTCTTGGCCCACTACTCTTTCTCATTTACATTAACGACCTACCAAATGCATCTCAACTACTCAAACCCATACTTTTTGCAGATGACACTACATACGTTATCTCTCACCCAAGCCCAGACACACTAGCCACACTGCAAATACTGAATTGCAGAAAATATCTACCTGGATGATGACCAATAAACTTACTCTCAATATTGATAAAACCTATTTTATCCAGTTTGGGAACAGAGCTACAAACGCACCACTTAACATAATGATAAACGGGTCCCCTATCACAAAACTCACAGAGGGAAAATTCTTAGGAATCCATCTTGACAGTGGCCTCAAATTTCAGACTCATATACAACAAATCTCCAAGAAAGTCTCAAAGACCGTGGAATACTATCCAAGATACGGTACTATGTTCCACAACCAGCTCTCCTTACCCTATATCACTCACTCATTTACCCCTACCTCACCTATGGAATCTGCGCATGGGGCTCCACATCAATAACTCATCTCAGACCACTAATAACACAACAAAGGCAGCAGTTAGAATGATAACAAATTCTCACTCCAGGCAACATACTCCACCAATATTCAAAAACCTAAACTTACTCACCATACAAGACATCCATACATTTTACTGTGCCTATTACATACATAGAACACTCTATGCAAATATTAACCCACCACTCAAACTTCTCCTTACCAATTTTAACAGGACACATGACCATAACACTAGACACAGATCACTCCTCGATGTTCCCGTGTCCATCTAACACTATGTAAAAACTCAATGCATATAAAAGGCACGAAAATTTGGAATTCATTACCTGCCATTGCCAAAGAAACCCTACCTGTACCCCAATTCAAAACTAATTGCTCAATATCAAACATTCCCAGCAAAGTAGAATAATCAAACGTAAAACCTGACTAATCAATTGAATGTAAAACCTGTTATGAATATTACATACTTAGCTAATTATTTCCACAACACCTACATTATAATGACCACGTAAACTAACTGCAATGCAATTAATTGTTCTAAATTGTTATCTCACTCAATTAGTTGCATTGTTACAAGTAATTGATATGTTCAACTTATCTTCAAACTTTATAACTTAGATATGCAACTTTACTTATTTTATAAATTATCAACCATAACTTTTTACCATGTAGTCTAGAATTAAATAGTCCTAAGAATGCCCGCAATGCACAGCATATTAGGGGCTTTTGGCATGTACATCTCATTAATAACTAAGTCATAACTATATAATTACTATGTATTACTGTATCTACCATATATAATTGTACAATGTCTAAATAAAGTATTATTATTATTATTATTATTATGGAGGTGTGGTTGCCGGGCGGAGGGAAAACATTACGTAATACTAATAATAATCACTCTTGGGCACATTAAATGTCGTATTTTACTTTAATATAGACATTTTCATTAATCCATCTATATTTCCTTCAAAATTATATAAGAAACACGTTACATAGCATCCTGGGACAAAACTGACCTAATTTGCCCGAAATGCTCTGCATAAAAAGCGGCTTTCTATATCGTAGTATGTCACTGATGTTAGCTAGGCCTGTATACCTTTTACATGTACTTGTAACAATAAAGATATTATATTATTATATTATATACTATAGAGGTGTGGTAGCCGGGAGGAGGGAAAACATTACGTCACTTCCCTTAATACATAACGCTTTTGTTTAAAATTCTCGGCATGAATTATTCATTACTTCTCCCCTTGTTTATGATGGCATCTAAAGGTATTTGATAGAAACGATTAAACTCAGTGAACATATGTCGATGGTAATAATATGGTTCTGGGCCACATGTTGGTACGTGTAGGTATGTAGCCCAGGCGGACTACATATGTACTTACATTATTATTATAACTGATAATTATTCTTATGTGTACCTGTACCTAAGTAAACTTACACACGTTAATATAGACATTTTGCTTCATCCATCTAAATACACCCCACAATAGAATAAATTAACATAAATATGAGATGTGGTAGCCAGGCGACTTGTAGGACTTGTGGTAGCCAGGCGACTTGTAGGACTTGTGGTAGCCAGGCGTCATTTCTTCTAAAAATGGTGTTACATGAGAATGGGAATAAGTCACTCTGTCTGACTTTTTTGGGTTATCCTAGGTTCTCTACACATATGCTGCTATGTATGATAATCTATGTAAGTAATGAGTGTACTGTATATGCATTGTATCACTCTAGGGCGCTGTGGAGGAATGTGCTCCTACGATAAAATGAACTGTTAAGCTTGCTACTTAGCTTATTGATGAATCCAAGAAGTCGCAGCCATCCCCGACTTCTTCACAGAGGATACATCCATGGCCTCATTCCCCACAGGGCTGTATGGTAAAAGCATCAGGTGGTTATAATATATTGCCCCAAAGGAGCGTATGCTCATATCTTCAGTCATTTGATAGACTGAAAGGCGGTTTACTCACGTGTTTGGACTTAAAAGTCCACGCATAACTGCCGTCAATAGGTAAATTTTGATGCTCTTGACATACAAAAACTGCGCAGTCCCCTGCCTGACAAGAACATAAAAACATACCTTGCTCGTGTAATGTGAGCGATGGTGTTGACTCCACCATATACGGCGGAAATGCTGTCTTGATTGTAGAATGTCGCTGATGAGTCACCGTCTTGTTTTGATGGAATTCATTTGCGATTGTCTCTACGTTTGTCTTTTAGCAGTAATAAGAAGCTGCGCACACTTTTGAATATACCGCGATTTTATTCACTAAACGCGCTGGAACAGAGTTCTTATCCGATTTCCCGACGTTAGTGGAGATTAAATTAGCGCACCGACGTTCACGACTAATGTCTTTGTGAGGTTACGTCCCGCGTCGTATGACCCTTTTGGTGGCCGAGTTCACTCGCCTCGTGGTGCAGCCTCGTGGGCCTTGTATCGCTGACATCAGCACAAGTTCAATAACTGCTACATGCTGCTACAAGTGGCAATAAAAATGCTTGTGTTCTCTAAATACTTTGATCGCTGGAACACATGATTGTATTGTTTAAGTGTAGAAACTAATACAGCAGTTTACTGTAATTTTCCTGTTACGGCAAAGAGTTACATTTATCTCAAATGTCTATTAACTCACATATACACTCGCTGCTACTTGGTCAGACAACACGTGACACACTGTGGTCAGTACATCTGGTATGAGTTATTTTGTTTTTCGCAACCAGACTCGCCTCGTCTGGCCCCTTCCTAAGGGCGGAAAGGGTGGGGCCCTTAAAAAGGGTAGAAAGGGTGCATACCCCACCTCCTTTGGAGAATTTTCTCCACAGGCGCTGTAAGCATCATAGTATAGTATGTATGGGTGGGGTGGCCAGGAGGGATACCACACCTGACTTCTTACTGCAAATACTACTCACCTTTTGCCCTACATTAAGACTCAAATATTTTAAGGTAAATAATGAGTATACTGTGTGTGTATTTTACTTTTTAATGCCTAGTTCTATTGCTAACTTAATATATGTTAGTGTAAACTTGTTATCTGACATTTATATGCATTTATAAATGGAAAAAAATGGAGTTCTGCTTTTTGGCGAAGTCTGCTTTCCGGCAGTAGCCTGGAACCTAACCTGCCATATAAGTGGGGCCCTACTGTATTTCTTTACATTCTCTATTATGTTTTTATACAATATTTCTTATTTATATATACATTGTTTCAGTGTTTTCCTTTTGAAACTAGTGATGTAGTGCAGTTAGCTTCACAAACACTGCATTTTCTCTTATAATAAGAGCATGGGAAGATAGTCAGCGGAGCAGGAATTGCTGCCGCTGCCAGCACTAGTCACATGACATACGTATTTTATTCATTCTAGAGTATATATCATGTTTCTATGTTATTTATATTGTTTATTATGTCATATTAGATGAATTGTGATAGATAAATAAGCCGTAGAGTTGATATTAGCGTCATATTAAAGTATTTTGTCCTGCCTCCCGAGAGCAGGAATTCCACTGGAACAGATTAATGGCATTTCAATTAATTTAAATGAGGAAAATTGATTTGATATACAAGCAAATTGAGTTGCAACTAGGTCACGGAACGGATTAAACTCATAAGTCGAGGTTCCACTGTATATGCAATGTTAAAGACTTTTGAGCCTAGCAGGAAGTGAGCCTAAGTTATTCCATATCCTCATGATGTAGGGCTTTTCTCATTTTAGATTTTGACACTGAAACAGCTAATTTATTATGCACTCTATATCCATCCTGTGGACAGCAGCACAAGAGCATATGGATATAAAAAAAGCCCAGGAACTAGACCCCAAAAGGGTTTACTGGAGTACATCTAGATTTATATCTACAGTTCACTTACTGTTGCAAGCAAATTCAGGAAATTTGCTTGCAACAGATAACAGATCAACTCAGGCTTCTAACTGCATCCGTATAACATTCAGTTTCATTAGTTACTTTCTCCTAATATTTTCCCAATGGTAAATACAGACACACCAAAGTTATATTCTACATTTTCCTTCAGGGTACACTGTTTTCTCAATTGTTTGTAATAAAAGATTTTTTTTCACTCACTCTGGCTGTTGAGAGAGTACCCAGTAGCTCCTAAAAAAAAAGGGCCTAGTGAACAGGTCATGAATGCATCAGTACTAAAGCAATGTACTACTGCACCACCTGTTTATACCTGCCTCTATTATTAGGTTGCTAGTGGTGCAATCTTAGTGGTTTATCAGATTTCATGCAGATATTACAATACAACATTTTGAAGAATGAAAAATGTGAAAACCACTACCTCCCCCTGTCAGCTGTTCCATTTTGGATTGTTAAGACTGGCTGGTGTCAAGGGGCCAAGCCCAACTTTGGCATAGTGGTGTCCCATAGCTTGATCGCTAGCACACTCATCTCTCACACTGAGGTCCGGGGTCGATCCCCAGTACGGCTGGAAAACATTGGAGCATGTTTCCATAAGACACCTGCTTTCCATGTTCACCCATCAGTAAAATGGATACCTGGGTGTTAGTCGATGGGTGTGTGTTGCATCCTGGGACAAAATTGACCTAATTTGCCTGAAATGCTTGCATAACAAGTGGCTTTTTATATAGTAGTATGTCATTGATGTCAGCTAGGCCTGTATACTTTGTATATGTACTTGTAGAAATAAAGATATTATTATTATTATAATAGAAAACAAGGTTTCCCAATAGAAAACAGAAGGTGAAAGGATTCTATCTAAATTAAAAAGTGGTAGGAAGGTTCTACAACTGGTGATTTAGGAGGTACCACAGAGATGTATTATTACTGGTTCATCAAACATATTAGTATTTATATTATTAATTATTTTTATTAAAGTATTACCATCCTTTATAGACTGTAAATTGTCGTCATCATGATTTACGATTCTAGTTTGTCTACTTTTAATACTTGTTAACTTTTTTGGGGGGTATTTTTTATACTACTGTGCAAAATACTGAGTAATATTTCTGTATGTCTCATCACATACATGCTGCTTTTAACAAATACAGTAGTACCCAGAGTTTCGTACAGCTCTCAAATCGAACAATTATGTAAGTGTATTATTGTAAGTGCTTTTGTAAGTGTATTTTTGGGGGTCTGAAATGGACTAATCTAATTTACATTATTCCTTATGGGAACAAATTTGTTCGGTAACTGCACTCAAACAGCCGTCTGGAACGAATTATGTCCGAAACTCGGGGTACTACTGGAATAGTATGTGAATATCAAGAGTTTGCATGTAATAATGACAAAATTTGCAGTTATAAGAAACTTTTTAGACAGCATTTTGTATACAACAGCCTTTTTTAAGATAAAGTGTACCTGGAGAAAGATTATAATATAGATGGAATTATGTAGTTGTGCAAAGACAAACTTAATGGTTGGTTTCAATGATAGGCTTTGTTCACTAACTTAATTGCCAAGGGTTTGGCTGCTCGGAAACCTCCCTGATTTTTAAGTGTAAGCAGGTGTGTGAAATGCTGGAGGCTTGAGTCTCTGTATGAGATGAGACTGGAGAGCACAGAAACCTATTCATAGTGATGGGTTCCCTGGTTTTGCACAATGGTGTTAGGTGTTGAAATGAGAGTGGTTTCTAAATATTGTTTATTAAATTTGTTGCTTTCCTTAAATCCTAACTTTGTTTCTAATCCCTTCATTAAATAATTGCAAAAAGTCCTGTGTTAAATACAAGGATTATTTAATTTTAAGTTGTCAGTCCTGGAGGCAGACGAGTGTTCATTCGGACCTGTGTTATTAGGTCTCTGGCAGTTTCTCCCATATGTATTTTGCCAGATTCTGTATATAGGATTTCATTCGCACACCACTTTCTTCTTGGATGTTGTTCCTGTTCTTTTGTTTTGTAAGCTCTTATATCATGGATGAGTTAATGACAAACTGTTGTTGGCCTAGTTTTGTGTGATGTTTTCTGCAATATTACTGGTAGGGAAGACTAAATATGTCAGTGTTGCCATTGGTTTTGGGTGTCCTATGCATTTTTGGAGATTTTCTGCAATTATTAATGAAAAATGAAGGATAGTGCAGTTTCCTGTATGTGTCTTCGACAGTGCTAGTCTTTGAGGAATTCAGGAGTCCAAACCTATTAAGACATACGTCTTAGTTTTAGTGTTATGATCTGACCACTAGTGTATGAAATTATTATTTCCAACTGGTTTGCATTCAACTTGGAAGGACAAGGAATTACTGAAGTAGCTCATTTTATGAGAATATCTACAAACAAGATTTTGTTGTTCAACTCATTTTCTAACATGAACTGGATTGATGTTTCAGTGTTAAGTTACCCAGCAAATCAAGTTGAATGGTAGTTATGATCAGTACATCATCGACAAAACTCATCCAAATTATATTATTGTGAATAATGTTATTAAAGGTTCAGTTTATAAGTGTTCCATTAAGACATTGGCAAGTACTAAGTAGTGAACCCATAGCCATATTGTATGTATCTGTAGTTTATACATTTGTATGTAAATATAATTCCATTTCTAGATGTTCTTATGCATAGATCTGTGAATTCTTTGTCTTTCCAGTTTTATCATAAACCAACTGGAAAGAATCTCGTTGACTAGTGGTCACATCATGACCCTAACACTAAGAGGTGTCAATCAGATTTTCTCTATGTGCTTATCAAGTTTTTAGGCTTGAATTCCTAGAACAACATAACACTATTGAAGGCATATTCAAGAAACTGCATAACTATCTTACATTTTTAATTCATAATTGCAGAAAGATGTAAAAACAATTCTTTGTGCACCCAAAATCACTAGTAATGATGAAAGATACTTATAGTAGTTTTCCCTACCAAGGCCTGGTCATGGACCAGGTTTCGGATGTCAACAACCCCTTGTTGACACCCGAAACACCCTCCAGGTAGACCAGTAATGTTGCAGAAAAGTCATAAAAAATTCTAAACTTGGCCAGCAACAGATTTTGTCGTCACTTCATCAATGATGTGAGAGCTTGCAAAAAACAGAAACAACGTTCAAGAAGACTTTGCTGTGTGTATGAAAACCTATGTGCAGGATGTGACAGAATACATGTGGGAGAAACTGCCAAAGACCTAATGCCACATTTGAATAAACACATGTAGGTCTCCAGGACTGGCAACTAAAACAATGCTTGCTTTCAACACAGGACTTCAGAAATATTTCATGAAGGGGGTCAGAAGCCAATCTAGGTGAAAAATTTAATAGAAAATGTTTAGAAACTACTCTATCTTTAAAATATAATGCCACTGTGCAAAACCAGGAAACTCATCACTATGAATAGGTTACTATGCTCTCTGGTCTTGTCCGAGAGGTCAGAGCATCAAGTCCCTTATGGAGGATTATGCTTCCATCATTTCATACCCCCACTGACATTTTTAAAAATCAGGGAATTTGCAGTTGGCCAAACCCCTGACAATACAGTTAGTGAATAAATCCTATCATTGGAATCTACAGTAAATTTTGAATCTCTCCCTAACTATAGTGCATCAATGCTGCACCTGACTTCTGCTTCTTCCAGCATATATAATCTCCTTTCTCCATGTATATTCTTTTGACTTCAGAAAGGGTAAATATTTTCTAAACAAGTTTTCTATGAGTGCAATTTTTTTTATTTTTTTTTTATTAACACATCGGCCGATTCCCACCAAGGCAGGGTGGCCTGAAAAAGAAAAACTTTCATCATCATTCACTCCATCACTGTCTTGCCAGAGGGGTGCTTTACACTACAGTTATAAAACTGCAACATTAACACCCCTCCTTCAGAGTGCAGACACTGTACTTCCCATCTCCAGGACTCAAGTCCAGCCTGCCGGTTTCCCTGAATCCCTTCATAAATGTTACTTTGCTCACACTCCAACAGCACGTCAAGTATTAAAAACCATTTGTCTCCATTCACTCCTATCAAATACGCTCACACATGCTTGCTGGAAGTCCAAGCCCCTCGCACACAAAACCTCCTTTACCCCCTCCCTCCAACCTTTCCTAGGCCGACCCCTACCCCGCCTTCCCTCCACTACAGATTTATACTCGAAATCATTCTGTCTCGTTCCATTCTCTCTACATGTCCGAACCACCTCAACAACCCCTCCTCAGCTCTCTGGATAATAGTTTTAGTAATCCCACACCTCCTTATTTCCAAACTCCGAATTCTCTGCATTATATTCACACCACACATTGACCTCAGACATGACATCTCCACTGCCTCCAGCCTTCTCCTCATTGCAACATTCATCACCCATGCTTCACACCCATATAAGAGTGTTGGTATAACTATACTCTCATACATTCCCCTCTTTACTTCCATGGACAAAGTTCTTTGTCTCCACAGACTCCGAAGTGCTCCACTCACCCTTTTCCCCTCATTAATTCTATGATTCACCTCATCCTTCATAGACCCATCTGCTGACATGTCCACTCCCAAATATCTGAGTGCAATTTGTGTCTTTATTATATACATATATGCTGCATTTAATAGTTAATGAAATTATGCCTAATGCATCAATTTTGTACCAAATTTAACCTGTTTTGTCTGTTGTATTTTTTCTTCATTTGTACCTCATCAGGAGCATCATTGTTCTCATTGCGAATGTCCCCTAACTATTGGGTTAACTTATCCTTTTAAAAAAACATTTCACTTTCTTATGTATGCTTCAAATTCATAAGGCAGATTAATCTTTAAAACTTCCATCATAATTAAAATTGAGATTGAGTGCACTGAAATTAAAGGTAAATAAGATAATTAAGCTGTTAAGCATTTGCAGGATGATAAATCAGTATTCTTAAGAAGCCAGAGTACTATATGCATGTGAGAAGTGGATACTTGCATGTGTACAGTTTGCCCTCAGTCATTATTATTTTTGTGATGGGGAAGAGCGAAACCCATAGGGGGTCATATAACGGCAGTGAAATTGGAGGTAATCAGGTTTGATCCAAGGAGACATTAGCTCTTTATTTTTTTTTTTTTGAAACAAGAGTCCTTCACCAGCATTAAGGAAGCATCTTCCTAAAAGGAGCCCTCAGGACTTAGGTATTCCTAACTGCTTAGATATCCCCCACTTCTAAATTTTTGGATATCTTGAGAAGGCTTCTTCAACTGACTTGAAAACTAAGACATACATATGTTCAGAAAACGAAGCTTCATGTTTCAATTTGGCAATGTAGTTCTCTTAAACGTTCAGAGCTATATTCTAAGAACTTCTTATATGACATGTTTCCATATTACCTCAAGAGTTTTGTCATGCACAATACAGTGGACCCTCGGTTAACGAAAGGTCCTGTTAACGAAAGTTTCGGAAAACGTAAGCTTTTTTCGTAATCGGTTAGCGAAAAAGTCCTCGGTTACCGAAAGGTATTAGACGCGTCCGCCTGCTCCGCGCAAGCGCAGGACGCCAGTGAAGCGTTGTTTACCATTGAGAGAACATTACCCAGCGCGCTCTTTCAAAGATTCACAATATATTTGGTGTATTTTTTGGTGGTTTTAGTTATTGTCACTGTGAAATAAGTCACCATGAGTCCAAAGAAGCTTCCTAGTGGCACCCTTGGGGTAAAGAGAGTGAGGAACACCATCGAACTGAAGAAGGAAATCATAGAAAAATATGAGAGTGGTGTACGTCTGAGTGATCTTGCCAGGATGTACAAGAAAACTCCATCTACTATCGGCACTATCCTGGCACAGAGAAATGAGATCAAGAAAGCTAATGTTGCAAAAGGGGTTAATTTGTTAACGAAACAAAGATCGAAAACAGTGGATGAGGTTGAGAAGTTGTTGTTGGTGTGGATCCATGAAAAACAGAGAGCGGGTGATAGTATTTCTATGGCGATAATTTGTGAAAAGGCAAGGAAGTTGCACGCAGATCTTGTGAAGACAATGCCTGCAACCAGTGGTGAGGAGAGTGATTTTAAAGCCAGCAAAGGCTGGTTTGAGAAGTTTAAGAAACGTAGTGGCATACACAATGTTGTGAGGCATGGTGAGGCAGCCAGCTCAGACAAACGTGCAGCTGAAAAATTTGTGCTGGAATTCAAGGGGTTCGTAGAGGCTGAACAATTCCTCCCCCAACAAGTGTTTAATTGTGATGAAACAGGCCTGTTTTGGAAGAAAATGCCCAACAGGACCTACATTACTCAGGAGGAAAAGGCACAGCCAGGACACAAGCCTATGAAAGACAGGCTAACTCTTATGATGTGTGCCAATGCCAGTGGTGATTTTAAAGTGAAGCCTTTACTGGTGCATCACTATGAAAATCCCAGACCCTTCAATAATCACGGTGTTGACAAGAATAAATTGTGTGTGCATTGGAAAGCTAACACCAAGGCATGGGTCACTACGGAGATTTTCAAGGAATGGATGACTGGAGTGTTTGGCCCTAGTGTGAAGAAATACCTCCTGGAAAATAAATTGCCACTCAAGTGCCTCCTGCTACTGGACAATGCTCCTGCTCATCCTCACAACTTGCAAGAGTTGTTGCCTGACAACATAAATTTCATCAAAGTGAAGTTCTTGCCTCCTAACACCACTCCTCTCCTCCAGCCCATGGACCAGCAGGTCATTTCCAACTTCAAGAAACTGTACACCAAAGCACTGTTTCAGAGGTGCTTTAATATGACCAATGACTCTGAATTGACCCTAAGAGAGTTCTGGAAAGAACACCTCAATATCGTGCATTGCATAGGCCTTATAGGTAAGGCTTGGGAGGAAGTGACTTCCAGGACTCTGAACTCTGCTTGGAGACCACTGTGGCCGGATTGTGTCCAAGAGAGGAATTTTGAAGGATTTGAGGCTGACCCTGACGACCCTGTGCCTGTTGTGGAACATGTTGTGGAAGATATTGTGGAATTGGGGAACAGCCTGGGGTTGGAGGAGAGTGGTGAGGATGTGGAAGAGTTGGTGGAGGAGCACAGGGTAGAGCTAACAACTGAAGAGCTGCAAGAGCTTCATCTGGAACAGCAACAGACCACAGCTGAGGTTATTGCTTCAAAGGAAGAGAGAGAGAGAGATAAGGAGGTGCCTTCTTCAGTGCTTAAGGAGATGTCTAGTGACTCTCAAGCTGGTCCTAGTGGCATTAAAAGACCAAGAAGGGAAGTAACCCCAGAGAGGGACTTGTCACCTGAAGTCCTTTTGGAGGGGGATTCCCCTTCCAACCACTAACACCTGCTCCAATCATCATGTACATATCTTCCAGATGCCTGCAAGTCTCTTCAATAAAGGTAAGTAAATGTTATTTTTTTTTATTTTGAATGATTATTTTTTTGTGGAACGAATTAATTGTATTTACATTATTTCTTATGGGAAATAAGGTTTCAGATAACGAAAGATTCAGATTAAGTAATAGCTCCTGGAACGGATTAATTTCGTTAACCGAGGGTCCACTGTACTGTGAACTTCACAGTAGTGTCAACCTTTGAATTCAAGATTTTTTATATTTTTTTTAAAGTCTGCTGTTAGTCTTAGTCCGTCTCTCAAATAAGGGTTGTATGAGAAGTGGATGTTTGTATTAGTGTAAGGTATGGTCATAAAATAAGTTTGTTCAATCATTGTTTGCAGACAGTGGTGATACTGTGTTGGGAGATATGGAAGAAAAGTTAGTCTTGTGAAGGAGTTTGGAAGGGTGTTTAAAGGAAAGAAGTGCAGAGTGAATGAAGGAAAGACCTAAGTGATGAGAATAAGCAGAAGTATAGGAAATGAAAGATTGGAGATGAAAGCGGAAGGAAGAGTATGGAGGTGAGAGTGAAAGGGAGTATGAAGTGAGTATTATGTATCTGAGAGTTTATGTATCAACAGATAGGTCTATGCAGGATGTACTGTATATTATATTTATGAACTAGATAAAAAAAAAAAAGCAGCAAGAGTGTATAACATGTGTGGAAAGAAAGAGGTTTGTCAGTACAGTAGATGCAACTAGGGCAGTGTTAAAGAGTAGAGGCGAGATCTTTATGCTTAACGAGAAAGTGTTGAGGTATATACAGATTCCACAAGTGATGTTGGGACACTGCCATATTGCAAAGGAATTTCTAGTAATATAGGAGAAAAGGTAAGAAAAAACAAATTTTCTTTCTTTTTATTATTTGCTCATGTTTCCATACAGTTTGATAACCAATTTCATGTAGTTAGGCAAAGAACCAAAGTTTTTTCAAGTCCATTTCTTGAATCTAGATTTATTTGATTTCCTTGGTTAAACATGTCTTATTATGTATTTGTATAATGGAAGATTGTTTTCATTCCAATAATTTTTGATGGGATTCAGGTCAGGGCTGCTCCCTGGCCAGTGATTAACACTGATATTGCTCTCCTGCAGCTATATCTTGACCTGTTTTGACATGTGGCATGAGGCACTTTCTTGCATAAAGTGTGTGGTGCCCTGAATCTTGTGGAATGTGAGGAAATGTTCCTAAAGCACATTTGCATGAGCTCCATTCACTCTTGTGATTTTGGGCACAAAGCATAATTCCCCTGACCCTTTAATCCACCACCACCCCTTCAGTGTGTTTCATGATTTTAGCTGTGTAGCAGGTGAGTTGATGGGCATCTGACTTGTCCTTGATGTGCAGATGAACAATTAAAGGCTTCATAGTGTTTTACAAACTGAACTTGTTTGGCTTGCATTTGTTTGGCTAGGAGAGGTTTGAGATGGTATCACAATTATTATTATTATTATTATAATCAAATAGAAGCGCTAAACCACAGGGGTTGATGGTATCACAAGCTTTTTTTTTTTATGGAGATAATACTGTATGGTTCTATCTGAAACGTGTCCCAGCAAATCAGGGTGGTTTTTCTTTGGCCTTGCTGCTGTGTCCAAGACCCTTTCAGTCCTTCTCTCTTTAGAAGGTTATTGGTAGTAACCGAAGTCACTAACCTGTTCAGGTCTTGGTTAAAGGGTAGATCACAAGAGGCAGCGATGAGTTGATTTATAGTGGATTTCCCTTGACTAGTATGAACACAAATCTCACTTGTGGATAGTTTTTCCAGTACCTCTACAAGAATGCACACCTTTCCCTCAACACTGAGTTCAGCTGCCTACAGTGTCTTGAAAAATTTCTATAGAAAATACTGTACTGAAGTGGCACTAAATATTGCTGGGGTCAAACAGGGCCATAAAGCACTCCTACATGCAAAGTATAACAGTCCCCACTCAGTCACTGAGCTACTGGTGTTGGTGGTAGCTGCTGCTGCTGAGAACACCTAGACAGTAGAGGAGTTGCCAGAGGTCATCAGGGTAGCTCTTGAAAAATAATTATAGGAGTCAAATACAAATAATGAGGCACTGTTCAGACCCTACATCATTTGTGGAGTTTGTAGATGCAGACTCAACCTAAAGCATTTTTTGTCTATCGGTTTGCAGGTGATAGACATGGTGGTGCATATGGCAACGAGTTGTTAAATGGTTAAAAGTGAGTGACAGTTGGGGTTGCTGCCAGGGTGGTGCTAGAACACTAGTGCTAGAGCTCCTTACCTGTGTATTTATGGCTGGACAGAACACTAATCAGAATGAACAAGTGAGAGAGAGAGACAGAATGCTGAGAGATTGATGCAAAACTTGAGGACAAGTCAAATGATGATTACAGTTGAACCCCGGTATCCACTGATTCGGTATCCGCAGTTTCAGTTATCCACGGTTTACTGTGGCCCAAAAATGCCTCTTAATTTTGCATAATAATGGCCCCAAAACACAAAAGCAGAGAAGCTGGCAGCTCTTCAAAGCCTAATAGAAGCCATGAAGTGCTTCCCACTTGTGCATAATTTATCAATTAAACTTTTTAATAGGTATGTATAGGGCTTATATATACAGTGGTACCTCGAGTTACGATGGTCCCCAAAATCGCCCTTTTATGTAAGTTTATTTTTTTAAATGCTTTTGTAAGTATATTTTTGGGGGTGTAAAAGGACTAGTCTATTTTACATTATTCCTTATGGGGATAAATTCGTTTGGTAATGGCACTTGAACAGCATTCTCGAACGAAAAAATATCGTAACTCGAGGTACCACTGTAGTTTGTTACTATCCACAGTTTTGGTATCCATGGCAGGTCCTTGGAATGTATCCCCCACAGATATTGCAATACATGATGCCTGTGCAACCAAGCATTTTATTACAGTTTACGGTGATACTTATAATAATATGATGCAAAGTGTTGGGTTCAATATTCTGGGTAAAGGTGAAGCAGTGTTATGCAAGAGGATTTAGTGATGCACATTGCAGAGTTTGATAAAGACTAATAAACAAAAAATATATCTATTGGCATCTGATATATCCACTGAGAACATTATTAAAATCTCTAGTTTTGATATTTTCACTGAGCACTGGATTGAAAATTCACCAAAATCCCATTACATTTTGCCATCGAGACAGCTTACAGCATGCTAATCTACATTTATTGAGTGTTAATGTCACTCACTGTGTTTCTAAATTGTTAATTCATAAAAACCTTTTAGAGCAAAATATTTTGCCCCCTCATCACAGTACTGTGGATGTGGGACGGTGACTAACTGACAGACTTCTCTATGTAAACTGATTAACATGGCCTGTTCATTAAAAATGTGCTGCAATTTTGCAACCATGTCAACACAAAAACTTGTTAACAGATTGTGTGTTAACCAACAGTTTACTGTATACATACATACATGCATAATGAGACTCACTTGGGTAACATGTATTAATAATATACCAAATAGTTTTCCAGGAATTCAACCCCAGTATTATGTGGGGTTTGCCTGTATAGTCAGGCTGACCCACTTGTATAGGTACAGAAAATGGATTTTGTATATTGCAGCAAAGAGAAAGGTGATGGCAGTGGAAATGTCTCCTGAGATGTGTGTGGGTTTTAGTATTAACCAGTGAACACTGAATGATTGTGTTGTGATAAATAAAAATCACAGTAGGGGTATCTTAGATGGTTTGCTTCTGGCTTCAGAAGTAAATTACATTTTCTACTTTATATATTGTAGTTTCATGGTTTTCAGACCCCCATGTTATGTTATGGTTCTGTATTTCCTAATATAAAGTGCGTCTGTCTTTACAAACTGTAAATAAACATTGAGGTAAATTATCATGACTAGAATGCACTACTTAGTTCCTGTATAAAAAAAAGTGTGCCAGTATCACCTTGCTTTTAATATTACATTAACTATTTTCCACCAAGGTAGGGTGACTCAAAGAAGGAAACACATTCAACATCACTCATTCAATAGCTGTGTTGCCAGAAGTGTATGGACATTACAATTCAAATGACCCACTGAACTGCAACATCCCCACCTGTCCTTCAGAGTGCAGGCATTCTGCAGCAACAGCCTGATTTAACAGGCACTTTGCAAAGAAGCTTGGCAAAAGGTTGGGATTGTAGGGTAGAAAAGTCCTCAAAATTAGTAACAGGTATACCTCCAAAACTCAAGACCAGCTAATTAAATTACCTGAATTCCTTTATAAAAATTAACTTGCTCATACTATAACAGCATGTTAAATCACAAAAATCCTCCTCTCCACTCATTCAAATCTAACATTCTCATACATATCTGCTGGATACTTTAGCCCCTACAATTTAAAGTTCCTTCAATTAGCACACTTTTTTTTTTTTTCTTCTTGTGAAGCATTGCACATTACGTTTACAAATCCTCCACCGCAGGTTTATGACCTCATACTCAGTAGGATGGGCAACAGTGCTGATGTTCATGGAAGATAATGTAGTTGCATTATCAAAACACAGTTAAAATGACAATAAAAATGAAGAACTTAGGAGTTTTCAATATGGCACTTTGTGTTTCAAAGTGACACACTTATATAGGTTTGATTTTTAATCCAAAAACTAAGATTTGTTTTCCCATTCTCCATTTTATTACAAGTGTGAGTTATACTCAGAGCAGTGATAGGATTAGTGCACTGAGCACTTTGGTCACTACTCTGCATTAAGCACAGAAGGTATAAACTGTAGTGTGGGGTAGATTAAGAGTCTTTGATTTCTCACCTGCATTAAGCTGCTGTAAAAAATTTGCCTTATCTCTTCTAATGATTTACATCTTATTCTTCACACCTTGCAATTCTTATTGTGTGATGCTATTTTTGAGTTCAGGTTGGCTTGGGTAAAATGTAATGTGTGTGTTGAAGCAGTGCCAAAAGTGCACCTCAAGGTTTCACTCACAACATTAACAAAAGTTGGGTAACACAAAGACCCCAATCTAGAAATACAAAAAAGGCACAATACCATGGCTAGAAAAATACACAAATAACCCACACATAGGAGAAAGGAGCTAACAATGATGTTTCAGTCTGACTTGGACCATTTACAAAGTCACACTAGCAGAAAAGAGTGAGGCAGCTAGTGTATATATAAGGGAGCAGGACAAGGATGGGAATAAGAGAGGGAGAAGAGGAAGTAGTGGTAGTGGTAAGGTAGGTAGTAAAAGTAGTAGTAGAAGAAATAGTGGTAGTAGAAAATAAGGAGAGTAGTTTAGTGGCACAAGATAGAAAGGGGAGTGAAAGGTGAAGGGAGGCAAAAGTAAAGGTAGTAGCAATAGTAGAGGAATGGAGGGGAAGATGTAGAGGAAGTAGAAGTGGAGTCAGTTTAAGGACAAGAAAAAGGAGCACTTCAGGAGAGCTAAGAGCCCACTAAGGGTAGGACTAAAAACACAGCGGTACAAGTCTGCCACTTGGCTACAGGCTTTTATTTTTCCATTTATCACAAGCTTATGCACAGTGACATGCAGAATCATTATTTTTCTTACAATGCTCCCTCTCTGAAGAAAATTGTTCTTATTTATCTCTTTCTCCATGCCTTCCGCATTTGTGACCCCTAGTTCGTTGAGTCAGAAATTTCCACTCTTTGCCAAACTAACACACTTCGCAGTAATCTAGTTCGTACCTCTCCTCCTACTATAGATGCCCCTGGTGTCTATTCTATTTCATGCTCCTCTTGTCCTCTCCAGTACTTTGGAGAGACTGACCGCTCTTTTTCTGACAGATTCAGAGAACACAAAAGAAGTATATTAGGCTTGCTCTTAGACTGACCCCATTTCTACTTTCTCTACATCTTCCCCTCCATTCCTCTACTATTGCTATTACATTTACTTTTGCCTCCCTTTGCCTTTCACTTCCCTTTCTCTGTTGTGCCACTAAACTACTCTCCCTTCTTTCTACTACCACTATTTCTCCTACTACTACTTCCTCTTCTTCCTCTCTTGTTACCATCCTTGTCTTGCTCCCCTATAAATACTAGCTGCCTCACTCTTTTCAGTTAGTGTGACTTTGCAAATGGTCCAAGTCAGACTGAAACATTGCTGTAAGCTCCTTTTTCCTATGTGAGGGTTATTTGTGTATAGACCTGGTCACAGACCAAGCTGCGGGAGCGTTAACCCCAAAACCCTCTCCAGGTATACTCCAGACCCCAATCTATTCCTCCAACCACATCTACTGAATATGTTCCCTAATGTATTCATGGTCTTTAACCATATTACATACTGTATATTTAAAAGGTTTGTTATATAGGGAAATCATATATTCTACAGTATAAGTACTAGAAAAGGAGACTTATGATACCCTACCTCTCTTGAATGCCGAATGTGATCATACCTTAACAAATTCACAACATAGAAATTAAGAAAAATTATTACTGTGAATGTAGTATTATGGGATGGTGGTGAGGGTGTAAGTTGTAGTTGTCTTCAGTAGTAAATAATGTGATAATGAGGGCTAGCTTTCATGTAAACTGTGTCGTGACTAACATGTCTGGTGTCCACGCGGTGGCAGGCTACCACTGGGATTGCTCAGATTGGGCACGACCCTCCCAGAATCCACTTCCTAACATCATGGAGGTCCCTGGAGGTGAAGTGAGAGATTCTTCATCATACCATTCCAATGAATCAAATGAATCTATTGTAGTGGAACCACCAAAAAACCAGCCTTTGATGCCACCAGGTGGGTTTTTTCTGTAGAATCTTGGCTTGTGTGAGGTAATCACAACTATGTATGTGTTTAACATAACAGTAGTGTTGACTTACAATGGTAAATATTTTTACTAGTAGTTTTGCCCAGAATATCATAGTATTTAGCAGTTTGTTAGCAAAATGATTCAAATTTTATTGAATCACTAAGCAAATTTACCAGCCTTTTTTTTTTTTTGGGGGGCAATAAATGATTATCCTGGGTAGTTATTAGTGTTTATCTATAATAGAGTATCCTAACAAATATGTATTTATTAGTGCTTAAGAAATAAATACACAATCATATTTTATTGTTGTCTTTGCAGTTGAGGGCCCTGTAGACCCTGGTCGTGACATGGAGACCTTACCTGCTGATGAGCTCATCAGTGAATGTGATACAGAATTTGAACTAGAATCTCGGCCTGATCTGGATACTTCTCAGCTTCTTGATCCTAATTCTGATGCTGGTGCAGAATCAGACACATCCTTGTTTACTCCACAGCCACAAAGGTAGAGTTTTCTTCTTACGTATTTATATATTTTTTATTAACACATCGGCTGTTTCCCACCAAGCAGGGTGACCCCTAAAAAGAAGAAACACTTTCGTCATCATTCACTCCATCACCGCCATGCCAGTCACACCTACACTACAGTTACAAAACAGCAACATATCTCCACCCCTCCTTCAGAGTGCAGGCACTGTACTTCCCACCTCAAGGACTCAAGTCCGGCTAACTGGTTCCCCTGAATCCCTTCATAAATGTTGCCTAGCTCACACTCCAATAGCACATCAAGTCATAAACATTTGCCTCCACTTGCTCCTATCTAACATGCTTATGCATGCTTGCTGGAAGTCTAAGCCCCTCACACACAAAACCACCCTTAGTCCCTCCCTCCAACCTTTCCTAGGATGACCTCCTATCCTGCCTTCCTTTCACTACTGATTATATACGGCCTGGTCACAGACCGGGCCGCAGGGGCGTTGACCCCCGGAACTCTCTCCAGGTAAACTCCAGGTAAGTCATTCTACTTATTTCCATCTTTTCTAAATGTCTGAACCAACTCAACAACCCCTCCAAGCTATGGATTCTCTGCATAATATTCACACCTTATTAATCTTAAGTTAATATTAAGTTTGCCCGAAATGCTCTGCATACAAAGGGGCTTTTGACATGTACACCCAACTATTATATTCCTTTGTACAACTATGTATCATGTTAAAATAAACTTCTTATTCTTATTGCCCTCAGACTCATCTTCACTGCCTCCAGCATTCTCCTTGTTGCAACATTCACCACCCATGCTTCACACCCATACAAGAGCGCTGGTACCACTAAATTCTCATACATTTCCTTCTTTGCTTCCATGGGTAACATTCTTTATCTCCACAGACTCCTCAGTATACCACTCAGCTTTTTCCCCTCATCAATTCTGTGATTCATCTTGTTTTTCATAGATCCATCTGCTGATAAATCCACTCCCAAATATCTGAATACATATATTTCCTCCAAACTCTTTCCCTTCAATCTGATATCCAGTCTTTCATTACCCAATTTTTTTGTTATCCTCATCACCCTGCTCTTTCCTATGTTCACTTTTTTTTTTTTTTACATACCCTTCCAAACTCATCACCAACCTCTGCAACTTCTCTTCAGAATCTCCCAAAAAGCACATTGTCATCAGCAGAAAGCAACTGTGACAACTCCCACTTTGTGTAAGATTCTCTCTCTTAATCCCACACCTTTTGCCAACACCCGAGCATTCACTTCTCTTACAACCCCATCTATAAATATATTGAACAACCATGGTGACATCATGCATCCCTGTCTAAGGCCTACTTTTATTGGGAAATAATCTCCCTCTCTCTCTTACATACTCTAACCTGAGCCTCACTATCCTCATAAAAACCCTTAACCGCTTTCAGTAACCTACCGCCTATTCCATGCACTGGCAAAATCTGCCACATTGCTCCCCTATCCACCCTATTTTATAAAATGTAATTTAGTACAGGAGTCCATCATTTTATGCTGCAGATGTGTTCCAGGCATAAGGAAGGTGTACTAAACTCAATTAAGACCATAAATACTTAATTCCTCATAATAAGAATCTTCACTGTGCTTTGCTCACCATACCGACTGCATACAGTGAATGTACATATCTCACACAGAATTACCAATAAAAATAAAACACCTTATAATAGCAAATTTACAAAATGCAAATCTCCATAGAGAAAGGCAAACATGAATAATCATAGCTAACCACAAAATGGCCTTCTGAAAAAAAGTAATGATCAAATCACATGGATTATGAAGCAAACAAATTCTGGGGTTTGACTACAAAACAATTAATGCAATTAATACAGATTTTTTTTAATACCTAAATACAGTGGTACCTCGACTTACGATGGTCCCCAAACACACCCTTTTATGTAAGTTTATTTTTTTAAATGCTTTTGTAAGTGTAATTTTGGGGGTCTAAAAGGACTAGTCTATTTTACAACATTTCTTAAGGAGATAAATTCGTTTGGTAATGGCACTTGAACAGCATTCTGGAATGAAAAAATATCGTAAGTCGAGGTACCACTGTATAGCCCATAAGAGAAAGGCTATATTTAGGTATTAGTAAGACCTTTCCAATTCATTTTACCAAGGGTGAACCAGAAATGGTAAACTGGAAATTTACTTTCAGGAAAAATCCATAGTTGGGTTAGTTTTTCAATATGTTTTCTGGCCATATCTCTATAATTGTGCTTTACTCTAGTTAATATTGTCACTCTTAAAAAAGAATGCTAACGAAAAAAAAAATTCAGCCAAGGAAATCTAGCAAGCACATTGTGAATAAAGTCCTATGATTAGCTTCCAAGTTAGGTACTGTGTGCTAAGTTAGAATAAAATGAAATGTTGCCACCGTTCCCCACAACAGAGTGGAGTGCCAACAATGATACTCCTTACTCTACGAAAGGTTGAATTAACCAGGTGCCAAATGATCTATCAGGTCAGAGTGCTTAGTGATTTTTCAGCTCTCAAAATTTACTTCCTTCAAACCACCCCTCCTGGTTGAGTCTGGTCAGTCATAACTTTATACTGAAAGAAGTTGAAGTTGGCACAGAGAGCTATTAGATTGAAGACATTCTGGAGAGGTAGTGGGAGGTTGTGGTTGTCTGTGAGCCTCTGTTTCAGAATAGTGGAAGTAAATTACACTAAACAGTTGTTCAGCAGAGGAGTTGCAAAAGAATCTCAATTCCAAGACACCAAAGTTGGTGAGTAAAGATGTAATAAATATGGAGGCTTCACTGCAGGGTATACTAAAATGTAGCTCAATATTATTATTTCATAGGGAGAGCTAAAACTGTATGGGTCATACAGGGCCTTGGGGAATCGGAGGTAGTCAGGAAGGCCAACTTCAATTCTTTGGATTAAGAGCCCTTCAAGAGTGTAGCCGATTAGTAGAGTGCTCAGCTTTTACAACTGAATGTACCTTGGCTGAATTCCCAGTGGGATGAGACATGTGGGCAAATTATCTCCTCACACCTATTGCTCCTTTATATCTGGCACTGTATACATAGGGACCTTGGTGATAGCTGACGGTTTTATCTGGCATCTTGATGGGTGATATTATACCTCAGAGCTTGGCCTCGAGAGACAACAGTTCAGAGTCTCTAAAATTCAGTAGTTACCATATATAAAAGCAATAGTGTAACTTTACTAAAGTACACATTTTAATTAAAAAAAAATGCTTAACCTAGATAAATATAATTTTTGCAGAAAATAATTATTTTAAATATAATACCATTATCAAAATAGAGCTCAGCTGGATATAATGTTTGAAATTATTTTTTGCCACCAATGCAAAAAATTAGGAAAAAAATAACTATTAAGGCATACTTAGCCATGTTATTGTTATTTGTAATAGAGCATTAAACCTGTGTGTGTCATACAGTACCCAGAGGAATGGCAAAATAATTAATTTTGATCCAAGGGGGAGAGGTAACTCCAATTCCTTGAATCAAGAGCTCTTCACAAGCATCAAGGTACATCCCTGTGTGAAAGGAGACCTGTATCATTGCATAATGGTCTTTTTAACTTCATTCCATTTAACATGATACATCAACACATCCTCTCTCCAAATATGTTTTGACTAATGCAGTGCTGTATGACCCTCTCTAGTTTAGCACTTACTTTGATTATATTATTATTATATTGACTAAGCCTCAGCATTCCTGCATTATATGGAAGGTCACATTGGTACACATCTTCATTAAGAGCCTTTTCTCAATTTTACTTTTTAATTGAATAATTAGTATAACTAAATATAGTATATTAATGTGTGTAAATATGTGTGCACAAAATTTGCATCTATAATTTTAAGTGTATATTTTTAGATATTATGCACACAGTATTATTATTGTATGTAAATATTACATTTCTCAAAACACTTGACTGCCAATTTCTCACAAACACTTTCATACAAAATAAACTTCTTATAAAACTCCAGTGACACTGTATGGTAGTAACTGTCTTGTCTGGGCTTGATCATTCATTATTGCCTGCTAGTGGATAAGAATATGGTTATTAGTAGGGAGAATTTCTGACTACTGGTTGCCCTGCACTTGCAGCTCTCTGACTTGTTTGAACAACTAATCACCTGATAATGGTCTCTTACATTTATTCAGTGAGAACAGTAATTCTTTTACCTTGTTGCTCAATACTCGCATGTAAATACCTGTACAGTGGTACCTCGAGTTACGATATTTTTTCGTTCGAGAATGCTGTTCAAGTGCCATTACCAAACGAATTTATCCCCATAAGGAATAATGTAAAATAGACTAGTCCTTTTACACCCCCAAAAATATACTTACAAAAGCATTTAAAAAAATAAACTTACATAAAAGGGCGATTTTGGGGACCATCGTAACTCGAGGTACCACTGTACCTTTAATAAGCAAATTTATTTTGCCAAAGAATGTCTAAGCAAAAACTTCAATAAGTTAGTGTACCTATGATGAAGGTTAATATATTTTTCTTGCTTTGCTATTTGCGGTAAAATAAAGGCACTTAGTATGGTAAACCTTTACTGGACATTTTACTCATGTTGGCTTTATTAAGTCAAACTTTTATGTCTCACCACAGTAGTTAACATTTGGTGAATGTGAGTTAGTGACACATGGAAGCACAACCTGATGTCTCATGGTCAGGTGTAAGTCCCTTTTTTTTTTGGAGAATGAGCTGTTTATGAAGTGGCTAGCTGCTGACAGCTCCCTGTTTCTATTTGATGGTGATTTGTGTTTATTCAACTGATGTTTAATTACCAGCCTTGCACTGTTGCATACAATAATGTATGACAGGTATATTGCTGGTGTTATAGGTTATACAGATATACAGTAACTGTATTCCAGAATTCCTGTTTGGATATTACATAATGTTTCACCCACATCGAACACTATAAGGCTGGTAATTAACATTACACATCAGAACTAGGAGGAAATGCCTAGAAACAACAATTATACAGACACAATACAATCACATTCTGGGAGTTTTCAGCCTCACACTTCACCTCGTGCAGCTCGTTCTTGAAATACTAATAATTTTAAGCCCACACCTCACTCCATTTCTCATTACAGTGGTACCTAGACTTACAAGCAGCTCCCAACTCGAACAATTATGTAAGTGTATTTCTGTAAGTGTAATTTTGGGGGTCTGAAACAGATTAATCTAATTTACATTATTCCTTATGGGAACAAATTCGTTTGGTATCGGCACTCAAACAGCCTTCTGAAACGAATTAAGCTCGTAACTCGAGGTACCACTGTATATACTTTCCAACACATCTAATCTGCTGTGATGGGATAAATATTAGAGTTGCATTCCTCTAGTCTTTAATTAAA
Organism: Cherax destructor; assembly: GCA_009830355.1. Taxonomy (NCBI): domain Eukaryota; kingdom Metazoa; phylum Arthropoda; class Malacostraca; order Decapoda; family Parastacidae; genus Cherax; species Cherax destructor. The sequence continues at coordinate 84,056 of WNWK01005657.1, read as the reverse complement.
AATTATATTCAGGGAAGCACTAAACTGGCAAGGGTCTTTCAGCATCTGGGAAATGGGAGGCAATTAAGTTTGATCGAAGCAGAAGTAATTGCACAGATTAGACAATCAAAACCATGAAAATCAGGTGGTGGTGGGTGGGAAAGCACAGGATATACTGAAGGATCGCCATGTGGAGGAAGGCAAAACAGTACTAGACAACAGTACAATATAAGAGTCAAGGGAAGGAGAGGGAGGTGAAGTGTCTGAGGTCAGTGTGTCCTGAAGGGTGTCCTAGAGTGGCAGCTGGGTTATTAGAGGCATGAGATGATTCCTGCCTTATCATTCATTGTGGTATGGCATTTTATGTTCGAGCAGTTAAGACTTTCAATTCCTCACATCCCCTTGTCATTTCTATTCATTGCTGGCTGTGCCTCATCTTCAGTAGACATAAAAGGGTTGCCTTTCTGTAGTTCTAGACCTTTCACCCTTTTGCAGGTACAGTGGACCCCCGAGTTTCGTAAAAACTTCACTCCTGAAGTCTGCTCAAGTGCCATTACCGAACGAATTTACTCCCTTAAGGAAAAATTTCACGTAGGTTAGTCTATTTCAGACCCCCAAAAATACACTTCCACAAGAACTTACATAATTGCACAATTTCCGGGGTATTCGTTAACCGAGGGTCCACTGTATTTGCCATTCTATGACTTGCTCTTGTAAAACCACTGGCAGTTTGTTGAGCTGCATTAGTTATTAATGGACAATAAGCTGTTTTTAGTCATACTGCAGTTAAACATCTGATCCTCTTTCCTTCACTGCTTTCAGTTGTGGGAAACGGTCTTGCTTTTTAGTAACACCTGACTTATACATGTTCATCTCATGGAGGGGCACTTGGCATCACTCGTCTTGTTAACAGTCCAACAGCTTTTGATTGATCCATTCTATGAAGAGCATGCTTACTCTGTCTGCCCCTCTCTGATAGCTTTTTCTTTTAAAGTGGATTCTGTTTAATAAAGCCTATTATGAAATTTCTTTATTGGCACTGATTTTCTACTATCTTTTAGTTTAGTGATTACAAGTGTTATTTTCTAATTTAGTATTCAGTTATTCCAAAAGCAAAATCTCCATAAATTACTGTAAAGTATATGAAAGCAGATAAGTGGAAGCTCAAACAAAACATTACCAACTAGGTAGAAGTAAAAATGTGCTAGTTGCCTTCCCTTCATGAGGGGTACCTCAATGTTGTTAAGAGCTCTTGATCAGAGGAACTGAAGCAGCTTTCCTCTTTCTTGGATCAAACTTGGTAATATCCTATTCTGTAGAACCTGTATGACCCCACTATGGGTTTAGCGTTTCCCCCAATATAAAACTTATTGCCTTAAAAGTTGTTTTGTTCTTATGTTATGCCTGTTAGATCTCAAGAGAAAATTTTGACATGCTGAGTGTGAGCAGGGTAATACATCTTTGGAGAGACTTGGAGAAATCAGGCTGGGAAGTACAGTGCCTGCACTGTACATGCTAGGCAGATTCTGAATCAGTGGGTCAACATTGTGCTATGAAGGTCTATTACAAAATGCAAAGGTAGCTAGAGAGACTGATGATAAATGTTTTCTTCTTTGGGTCACCTCGACTAGTTGATAAATGGCTGACACAGTTAAAACCTACAGTTTTAGACTGTTTTATCATTCTCTTCTTTCAGTGGGCTATTCATGCTAGCTTAACTTATTATCAGAATTAACAAGATAAATGGTTTCTTGCATTACTGTTAGTTAAATAAAATACAAATCAGATATGTGACTCTTGGTAAGGCATTAATACCCCATACACATTTCGTCAAACACATACATTTTCTTTCTACAGATATGAGACTCACCCCAACCAATACCTTCCACATTACCAAATTGGCAGTGAAACAGAAACAGAAGATGAGAGAAGCAAGCTATTAAATACACTTGATGACCCTTACAGCGTACATTACCAGCCTGCTCCAATCAGTCATCTCCCAGAGGATCGAGATGGTGTTACGTATTCTCCATACCGAATTCGAAGCAATCGCAGACACGATACTGTGAAACGTTTTAGCGAGTTTGGAGGCGATATGTCTGTGATTTCTGGTATGGAAGATGAAGAGGAGGGAGCCTCCCTTTGGGGAGGTGAAGCTTCAAATACATCTGCATCAGACCTGGATAATGTCTGTGATATTGAGGACTCAGAAGTAAACTCCGAATTTGAAAACGACGATAAAACAAAGAAGTGAATAATGAGTACAGTATTATTTCAACTGGATTCATAGTTTTTTGCATCCTTCAGAATACGACTGACCATATAAACTTGAAATGCTTTGAGTGAAGCGCACAAATGGAACTGTATGAATGGCATATTTTTATACAATGAAAAATCAAAACATCATTGAGTCTGCAAACTTTTTAAATAAAACCCAAATGATGGACAAATGTTGTATTAAACTAAGAGTGAGTGACATAGAAACTGACAGGATTGTCTATTTTTCAGCTGCCATTTCTTAGTGCCTGTATGCTGATTAAGTAAAATAAGGATTCAAATATAATATGTATATCTTCCAGTGTGCCTAATATCCCAAGGTCTTCATTAATTCATATAAAGACAGAATGGTTCTCATATTTTCATGTGTAATTCTGAATTGTAATTCCTTGGACAAAGTGCCAATTTTTTATCTGTTAAAAGAAAAGCAAGGACTATGTATAATGTACGTAAATTAGACCTACTAGCACTGGATATGATCATTTTTGTCATCCAGGAAGTGACAATTAGAAATGTTTCCTTGGAGTACTATGTATAGTCTTAAGGTCTATGGTGCTACTGGAGCAGACAGTGCAACAATACCTGGCAGACAAGGCAGTTTGCTAGAGAGGCGAGTGGTCCATGTAAGAGTGTTGTGTATATAAATGTGTAAATACAAAACTATATTTCATTGTATATAACTTCCAAAATGTGTTCCACAGAATGTTTATATTTTTTGCAGAGCAAACAGACAGGGTTAGATCTTTCAGGTATGTTTTGCTGCCTGCGATGATTCTGGGTATGCAACCAATCACAGCTCGGCTGAATGATCCACTAGTCTGCATTAGACGTAGCAGTCTTTTAGTATTTTTGTCATTTCAATAACTTGCCACTCAAAACCAATTTCATCTATTAAAGTACTGTACAGTATTATTTTATGGTCACTGAGTTATTAGAGAATTTAAATACTGTATAAACTTTTTTTTGGAAACATTTTAGTTGACAGTACAGTACTTGAAGAAATTACTGTTTTGCGAGGGTATTGCATTTTTTAATCTACCGTGTGCCAAAGGCAAGTCATTTCTTATTTCCACAAGTGTCCTTGAACAGAGCAGAACAGATTTGGGTCACTGATTGATGAGAGACATTTTACTTTGTGACTGATACTCTGTGGTATGATGTTGGCCCATGTTCTAGCTGCCCTGAGTGTTTCTTGCAACTATTAAGATTAACTGGAATTTAAGGGCTTTTTGTATGAAGTATAATTATGTATTTTTTGTATTTCATTAACAGTTATTAATCTGCTCCAATGTAATTCTCTAAACAGCTTCCCAGAAAAGGCTTCCTCTATCTATGGAATGTTCTTTTTTTATACAATGCCTAATTATTCAGTTGTATACACATGCATTGTAACTGGAGATTCAGATAATTTTTCTTATTGTGTGACGAGGCCTGCAAATATGGCTCAGAAGTACAGTAAAGTGATTAATTTATATTTTTCTGGTAATTATGTGGTTAAATTTAGGGTTACTGATGGACGCTGCTTGTTGCTGGCCATGCCACATACAGTGTACTCAGAGTTTTTGCTGTTTTTCCAGCTGTCATATCCTCTTTACCATTCCGTTCCTGATAGGTTACTCTACTAACCGAAGTAATTGTGATAATAGCTGTACTCTGTAAAGGAGGAATTCATATTTTTACTGTGAACTAATACAGGAGTAATGGTTATATTAAAACACTTTTATGGATGAATGTATGGTTGCCATGGCAGCTATTGTTTTATACAAATTTTGTAAATAAACTTGTAATACTGTAACTTTTAATTATTTAGTATTTTTTTAAACCCTTACACATACAATACCATAATTCATAAATTCATTTTATTACTATAAAAGAAAATATCTAAAGTCAGTCATAGGCAAATCACAGGGCCCCATTTATACGGCAGGATAGGTTCCAGGCTAATGCCGGAAAGCAGAACACCATATTTTCCACTTAGAAATGCATATAAATCCCAGATAAAAGTTTACACTAACATATATTAAGTTAGCAATAGAAATACGCATTAAAAACAATAAAAAGTAAAATACACACACAGTACAGCCATTACTTATCTCAAAATATTTGTAGTCTTAATGTAGGGTGAGAGGTGAGTTTTATTTGTAGGAAGTCAGGTTTGGGAGGTATGGTAGCCACCCAGGTCATACACGCCCCACCCCACCCACACGTAATATACTACGACATTTAATTAAAGCGCCCAAGAGTGATAAAATACATAAACAGTACATTCATTAATTTTTTTTTTCTCAACAAGTCGGCTGTCTCCCACCAAGGCAGGGTGACCCAAAAAGAAAGAAAATCCCCAAAAAGAAAATACTTTCATCATCATTCAACACAATCACCTCACTCATACATAATCACTGTCTTTGCAGAGGCGCTCAGATACTACTGTATCTGATTTCCACACTCCGAATTCTCTGCATAATATTTACACCACACATTGCCCTTAGACAGGACATCTCCACTGCCTCCAGCCTCCTCCTCGCTGCAGCATTTACAACCCAAACTTCACACCCATATAAGAGTGTTGGTACCACTATACTTTCATACATTCTTTTCTTTACCTCCATAGATAACATTTTTTGTCTCCACAGATACCTCAATGCACCACTCACCTTTTTTCCTTCATCAATTCTATGGTTAACCTCATCCTTCATAAACCCATCTGCTGACAAGTCAACTCCCAAATATCTGAAAACATTCACTTCTTCCATATTCCCTCTCTCCAATGTGATATCCAATTTTTCTTTATCTAATTCGTTTGATACCCTTATCACCTTACTCTTATCTTTGTTCACTTTCAACTTTCTACCTTTACACACCCTACCAAACTCATCCACTAACCTTTGCAACTTTTCTTTAGAATCTCCTATAAGCACAGTATCATCAGCAAAAAGTAACTGTCAACTCCCATTTTGTACTTAATTTCCCATAATTTAATCCCACTCCTCTCCCCAACACCCTAGCATTTACTTCTTTTACAACCCCATCTATAAATATATTAAACAACCATGGTGACATCACACATCCCTGTCTAAGACCTACTTTTACCGGGAAGTAATCTCCCTCTCTCTTACACACCCTAACCTGAGCCTCACTATCCTCATAAAAACTCTTTACAGCATTCAGTAACTTATTACCTATTCCAAACACTTACAATATCTGCCACATTGCTCCCCTATCCACTCTATCATATGCTTTTTCTAAATTCATAAATGCAATGAAAACTTCCCAACCTTTATCTAAATACTGTTCACATATATGCTTCAATGTAAACACTTGATCTACACATCCCCTACCCACTCTAAAACGTCCTTGCTCATCTGCGATCCTACCCTCTGTCTTACCTCTAATTCTTTCAATAATAACCCTACCTTAAAATATTTGTAGTCTTAATGTAGGGTGAGGTTTGGGAAGTATGGTAGCCAGCCAGGGCAGAACACGTAATGTAAACAAACCAGGCGAACACGTCTGACTTTCATTCATACACGTTCATATTATACTATAATACAAACACTACATTGTGTACAATTTGTCTCCACGTTGATACAGTAGAATAGAGAGAAACACCCCCATTCTCATGTAATGCCATTTTTAGAAGAAATGACGCTCTGCATGAAGGCATATGAAAGGAATAATTTTCTAGTTACCTCCAGTAATATTATAGTTTACACATTTTCTCTGATGTTGGACTAGAAGTTGCCTGGCTACCACAAGTCCTATAAATCCTACAAGTCGCCTGGCTACCACATCTCATATTGATGTTAATTTATTCTACTGTGAGGTGTATTTATAATGTTTATATGTTATGTAGCGTGTTTATTATAATTTTGAAAAAATATCATAGATGGATTAATGGAAATATCTATATTAACGCCATATTATTAATATGGCGTCAAGAATAGAGACACTCAGTGATTTTAACCCTTTCAGGGTCCAGAGGCCAAATTTCAAAGTGTGCACCAGGGTCCAAGAATTTTAAAAAAAAAAATTTGTTATTTTTTTCTTATAAAATGGTAGAAAATCTTTTTCTGAAGGTAATAAAACAAAAAGTACGAAATTTGATGGAAAATTGATGAAATTATGCTCTCGCGAATTTTGATGCGTCATTGATATTTACGTAGATGAATGGTTCAGAGAACCGACGAGTTGGTAAATTAGACACATATGCAACACTTGGGTATCTTTATTGAGGAAACGTTTCGCCACACAGTGGCTTCATCAGTCCATACAAAGGAGAATTGTGAAGAACAGGAGTTTGAGGTGGTCAGTCCCTCAACCTTGAGTCGATGTTGTCAGTCCATCAATCTTGAATAGAATGGACTGACAACATCGACTCAAGGTTGAGGGACTGACCACCTCAAACTCCTGTTCTTCACGATTCTCCTTTGTATGGACTGATGAAGCCACTGTGTGGTGAAACGTTTCCTCAATAAAGATACCCAAGTGTTGCATATGTGTCTAATTTACCACATTGATATTTACGCATTGGCGATTTTGCCGACTTTGACTCCCATTTTAGGCCAATTACATTATTCCAGTCGACCAAATTCTTAGGTATTTCGCTGGTATTACTTCTATTCTATCAATTGAGCACAAGAAATCGCCCAGTCAACTGTTTCAACTACAAAATAGTGATCGGAAATTGGCAATTTAGGCAATTTAACACAAAGTTCAAAATATTCCAATTTCAAAATAGGGTGCAGAATAAACAATGCAGGCATTCCTGGCACTAAACTAACATTTCCTCTGTTTATTAGTTATGTTTTCAGTCTTTACAAATGAATTCCATTTTGATATTATATTCACATAAGAAATTTTTATTCAAACCAAAAAATGGAAGATTTACTGTTATGCAATATTGTAATAATTGTATAAATAATATCACACATTTGTGAACTTATATTAGACCCACCAGCTGGTGTGTATTAGATGTGTGAGGTAAAATAAAGTAAAGTAAATTTTATTTCATTGCAGATTTACATAGGTATTGGTAGTTACAATATAAACTGAGTGCAAGGAGAGCCACTGACATGCCATGGCATTAGGGGCAGCTTAATCTAGTGACTTATAGACTATGTACATAATATTAGAGAAATTTATTGAGTTTATTCTAGTTAAATTTTGTTTTCAAATTACAATATGATGATATTATAGTTAAAATTATAATATGATGATATTAAATTGTAACAAGTGTTTAGGAGAATGGTAATATAAAATTGAGATTATCTTAAGGAAAGTAACATTGAGCATTTTTGAAAATAACTTATAGTATGAGTATTTAGTTTTGGGTGAGTAGGGGGTAACATAATAGTAACATATTATTAAAAATTTGAATTATCTTATAGGAAAGTAATATTGAGCATTTTTGAAAGTAGTTTACAGTATGATTATTTAGTTTTGGGTGAGTAGGTGGTTTTTGAGTAGAGTCTTAAATTTATTTTCAGACAAGGTTATCTTAATATTTACTGGTAATGAATTCCAGATTCTGGGGCCCTTTATGTGCATAGAATTTTTACATAGGTTGATATGAACTCTGGGTATATCAAAAAGTGATCTGTGTCTTGTGTTGTGGTCATGGGTCCTATTAAGGTTCGTGAGGAGAATTTTGAGTGGAGGATTTATATTAGAGTGTAGAGTTTTATATATATGTAGTAGGCACAAGAATAAGTATGAATGTTCTTTATGGTGAGTAGTTTTAGACTTTTGAATAGTGGTGGAGTATGCTGTCTAGAGTGGGAATTTGTTATCATTCTGACTGCAGCCTTTTGCTGGGTTATGAGTGGTCTAAGGTGATTTAATGTTGTTGATTCCCATGCACAGATTCCATAGGTGAGATAAGGGTAGATAAGTGAATGATATAGTGCAAGGAGAGCTGATTGTGGCACATAATAGCGTATCTTTGATAATATGCCTACTGTCTTTGAGATTTTCTTTGAAATTTGTTGTGTGTGTGTTTGGAATTTAAGGCTACTGTCAAGGTGGATTCCTAGGAATTTTCCCTCTGAGTCTTGTGATGGGTGAACCATTGAGCGTTATGTTAAGTGGAACATTTGTGGCTTTGTTTCCAAAATGTATGAAGTAGGTCTTGTCAGTATTGAGAGTAAGCTTGTTAGTCGTCATCCATGTTGATATTTTCTGTAATTCGGCATTAACAGTGTTGGCCAGTATAACTGGATTTGGGTGAGAGAAGACATATGTTGTGTCATCTGCAAATAAAATGGGTTTGAGTAGTTGTGATGCATTCAGTAGGTCATTTATGTAAATGAGGAATAGGAGTGGCCCCAGGACACTTCCTTGAGGGACTCCGACTGTAATTTGTTGTGTGGAAGAGTTCGCTCCATTTGTGTACACATATTGGCTTCTGTTGCTAAGGTATGACTTTAGGTAGTTGAGTGGGTGCCCCCTTATACCATAGTGTGCTAATTTTGTGAGCAGTAAATCATGGTCGACTGTATCAAAAGCTTTGCGTAGATCAATGAAGATTCCCAGTGGGACTTCTTTCTTCTCAAGTGCTGTGTATATTAACGGTGTATGTTTACTCTTGAACATCGGCAAAAATTTAACATTTCCGCTACTTTGAGCTCAGTTTCAAGCCAGTACTAAAATCAATCAAAATCATCTCTATTTCTGTAATATATCTTTCATTCTATCAAATGATACCAAGAAATCGCAAATACAACTATAAAAAGCATATGAAAAAACACTGCAAAGTCGCTGTTTTAATCAAAAATTACGGTCTCAGTTTTTTTCTCTCTCATAATGCACTGTGTCCTGTAGGATTTGTTTTATGTGGTGCACACTTACCACATAGATGTAGTATTCTCTCATATCTAGGCCCAAATTTACCACTCACAGCTTATCTGAGTGAGCTGAACTCATGGCGTAGAACTATGGTTTAGACCCTGAAAGGGTTAATGTGTACCTGCATGCCAGCACAGTTTATTTAGGTACAGGTACACAAGTATAATTATCAGAGTATGTACTACATATAAAATATGCAATAACTTTAAAACACTTGAAATTTTGGAAAATTTCCAGACATAATAGAGATATGTGCTCACAGAGAATGTAAACAAACCGGGTGGGGCGCGCTGTATTAGAAAGACTGGGAGCCGTATAGCAAGTTTTGGTCATAATTTGAAATCGCCATATTAGCGGAACGCCGTAAGGTGAAACGTCGTAAAGTGGGGCCCTACTGTATAGATATTAAGAAAGAACTAATTAATCAAAGGAATTGGTGCTACCTATCCCTTCCTTGAATCAAACCTGATACAGGTTGGCCATCACTAATCCGGCAGTCAGTAATCCGGCACTAATTTCGGCTAGCATAATTTAAAATTTCTGGGGTCGCCACACCAACCTGCCGCTTCTGTTTGGTGGCGCTACTTGCTGCATAAGTCATCCCAATTTCTTTTTCTCCATTTATTGTTATAACCTGCTCACTTTTAGCCCTAGCCATGGTTCCAACGAATATAAGAAATGCTTCTCATTGTGTAATGCACATACACCGTACATTGTCCATAAAAGATAAGGTGGCTTTGAAGCCATTGTCGGTCGCCATGAGCTCAGCTCACTCAGATAAGCTCTGACCGGTAAATTTGGGCTTATATACGAGAGAATAGGTCTGTGTGGTAAGTGTGTGCTATATAAAAAATCCTGCAGTACGCAGTGCATAATGAGAAAAAACGGCAACTGTGCCTTTGGTGTAAAACAGAATTTGCGGTGTATTTTCGTATGATTTGTATGGTTGTATTCTCGTTTTTTTTTGTCTCATTTGATAGAATGGGAGATATATTACAGAAATAGATACATGTATATTTTTGATTGGTTTCATGCTGAAAAGTACTTTGAAATTGAGCTCAAAGTAGTGGAAATGTTTGATTTTTGCCCATGTTCAAGAGTAAACAAATAACGTCACCATCCCATACATGTCCAACTGGCCAATCTGATACACAGTCATGAATGGGTTGACATTATTTATACAATTATTGCAGTAATGCATTAGTCTGCATAACAGTAAATCTTCTATTTTTTGTGTGAATAAAAATTCAAAAGGAAAAGCAAGCGTAATATAAGAGGAGCCTGGAGACGTGACTAATGAACAGAGAAAAGGTTATTTTAGTGCCAGGGATGTCTGCACTGTTTATTCTAGACCCTATTTTGAAATTGGCATCTCTTGAAATTTGTGTGAAATTGGCCAAATTACCGATTTCTGACCACTTTACTGGGTAGTTGAAATAGGTAAATAGGCGGTCTCTTGTACTCAACAGAATATAAGGAATACTAGCAAAATAGCTATGGGTTTGATAGACAAACAATGGAATGGATCAAAAATAGGGTGCAAAGTGGGTGAAATCGCTGATGCGTAGATATCGCTGTTAGGTTAAGTGTATTCTAACATAACCACTCTGTAGTCCGGCAAAATCACTAATCTGGCACACTACAGATCCCGATGATGCCGGATCAGTGATGGTCAAGCACTGGATGGCTAGCACAGAGTTAAAAAAAAGTTCAAAAGAGATGGGCGAGTTGAAAAAACAGGGAGCAGTACATATATGGGATTATATCAGAAGTATCTGGGAGAATGAGAGCTAAAGGAGTAGCTGTAATATTAACCCTTTCACTGTCGAGACCCCCAAAATTAAAAGTCCCATCAGTGTTGCAATTAAAAAAAAAAAAATAATAATTCTATATGGGGAAGTGGAGAAGAATCCTTCCTCTGTAAGCCATGCATGTCATAAAAAGCAACTAAAATGCTGGGAGTAAGGGGCTAGTAACCTCTTCTCTTGCAAAAATTACTAAATGTAAAAAGAACTTTATGAAAGTGTTTCTTTTTTGAATCACCGTGCATCGGTGGGAGATGCCTGTGTGTTAAAAAAAAAATAATTTTATCTTCTAAAATGGCAGAGAATCTTTTTCTAACTGCAATGACACAATAATAAAAGAGGATTATGCAGGCGCAAAGTTGAAGGCCGGGAGCACTTTACGCAGCTGTGATTCCAGCTATTTTAAGGCCCATTAGGCCAATTCCATTGCTCAAATCAACCCACTTGTTTTCCATTGTATCAAGCAAAAGAAACTGCTCATTCAACTATCAGAACTACTCTATAAAGCATCCAGAAGTTGGTAATTTGGCCAATTTTACACAAATTTCAATTTAAGAATAGTCCCAATTAAACACAGGCATTCTAGTCACTAAAGCAACCTTTCCTCTGTTTATTGCTCCTTTAACCAATTGCTTAATAGATAGTTCTGATGATTGAATTGTCAGTTTCTTGTGTTCAGTCAATAGAAATGGGTTGGTTTGAGCAATGAAATTAGTCTAAAATAGGCCTCAACATGGGCAAAATCATTGATGTGTAAATAGTGCCCAGATAGCCAACTCTGCACCCGCAACCTGCATAATTCCGTAAGTTTCCATAAAATTTTGCATTTTTTGGTGTCGTTACCTTCGGAAAATTCTCTACCATTTCAGAATATAAAACAATTATTTTTTAAACTGCAACATGGTCAGCACTTTTGGTTTGGGGGGGGGGGTCACAACAATGCAAGGATTAACCACATCCCCATAATTCTCCTATTTAACATCTGCCCTCCGTTTTGAACCCATCATAAAAAAAAAAAGTTTCTCTATTCCTGACTAATAAAATATAACCATGAATAGTTGGTCAAGGCTTGAGCCCCTACCCTTCCTCAGAAAAATCACCAAAAGTTTAATATTTCTGCTACTTTAGGGCCTATTTCTGAAACTGACCAAAATCATACACTTTCAGTGTATCAATGGATATCAAGAAAGAACCAATAAAACCATGAAAATAACCCTAGAAAATGCCTCAAAGTTGCTATTTTAAGCCAAAACACAGGGTCAGAGGTTAGCTGTTCTCATGCAGTAAGTGGGGATACGATTTTTTTTATACTGTCCACACCCACTTACACAGACCCATTCTCTTATGTCTAAGTCAGAATTACTGATCATAGCATATAAAGGGTGCTATGATTAAGACTTTCTTATATATAACAGCCACTGGCCTCAAAAACATTTATATATGTTGGAGACAGTGAAATGGTTAAATGAACTATAAAAAAAAGGGTGTAAACTCTTATATTAAAACAGTTATGCAGACTGGAACAAATATGGGATGTAAGAAACATTATAATAGGTTTTTATGCAGTGTAATACACAGGACAGCCATAACAGCCTGCCTAAAGCAAAATTCAAGATGAAAAATTAAAGAATGCAGGCCCGAGTGTCCAGCAGAGGATTTTGGTTATTTGAGGTTGGGTGCACAAGGGAAGATAAATAATTAGACTGAGGTTAAAAGTGGGTACTGAGGAAGAAAATTTTTTAAATACAGATTGCAGAGTGTACGTACAGAGAAACCGAGAGGTTAAAAAAATTGAAGTGTAGACCACCACGAAATTCTGCTGAGATGTTGAGGCTTAAATGATTATGAAACTGACATGAATTGAAGCTGCTACAGTTGTTCTTTGTTAATAAAACAGTTTTTGAAGATGTGGAGGAAGAGTTATGGAGATTCAGCCACTCAAATTAATTCTTTGTATCATGTCCAAATAAAAATATTATTATTATATTATTATTATTATTATTATTATTAATTAAGTACAGTACTGCTTTTTGATTGTTGAATTCCATTTCCCGAGCTCTATGGTCTACAATGACCCTTCCTGTCAGTGCTCTACATACCTGGAGTTTACCTGGAGAGGGTTCCGGGGGTCAATGCCCCCTGTGGCCCGGTCTGTGACCAGGCCTCATGGTGGATCAGGGCCTGATCAACCAGGCTGTTACTGTTGGTCGCACACAAACCGACATACGAAGCGCAGCCCGGCTGGTCAGGTACTGACTTTAGGTGCCTGTCCAGTGCGTGTTTGAAGACAGCCAGGGGACTATTGGTAATCATCCTTATGTATGCTGGGAGGCAGTTGAACAGTCTTGGGCCCCTGACACTTATTGTGTTGTCTCTTATCATGCTAGTGGCACCCGTGCTTTTCATTGGGGGGATGTTGCATCATCTGAGGAGTCTTTTGCTTTCATAGGGAGTGATTTTTGTGTGCAAGTTTGATACTAATCCCTCTAGGCTTTTCCAAGTGTATATGATCATGTATCTCTCCTGCCTATGTTCTAGGGAGTACAGGTTGAGGAACTTCAAGCATTCCCAGTAATTTAGGTGTTTTATTGGAGTTACGCGTGCTGTGAAGGTTCTCTGTACATTTTCTAGGTCAGCAATTTCACCTGGCTTGAAAGGTGCTGTTAGTGAGGAGCAATATTCCATCCTAGATATAATAAGCGACCTGAAGAGTGTCATCATGGGCTTGGCATCCCTAGTTTTGAAGGTTCTCATTATCCATCCTGTCATTTCTCTAGCAGAAGCGATTGATACAATGTTATGGTCTTTGAAGGTCTTTTACATTAGTTTTTCACTCTACTGTGTGGTTGAGATTTGTTTTATACTCCGATGTAGTTTTGATTTCCTCACTTTTTCCATATTGGAGTAATTGAAATTTCTCATCATTGAACTTCATATTGTTTTCTGTGGCCCATTTAAGGATTTGGTTGATGTCCGCTTGAAGTCTTGTGGTGTCTTCAATGGAGGACACTGTCATGGAGATTCGGGTGTCATCCTCAAAGGAAGACACGGCGCTGTGGCTTATATCCCTGTCTATGTCAGATATGAGGATGAGGAACAAGATGGGGGTGAGTACTATGCCTTGTGGAACAGAGCTTTTCACCGTAGCTGCCTCAGACTTTATTCTGTTTACTACTACTCTTTGTGTTCTATTTGTTATTCCTTTATTATGCATTTTGTGTGCTATTACATCATGATCACACTTGTCAAAGGCTTTTGCAAAGTCTGTGTATATTACATCTGCATTTTGTTTATCTTCTAGAGCATCCAGGACCTTGTCATAGTGGTCCAGTAGTTGGGACAGAAAGGAGTGACCTGCTCTAAACCCATGCTGCCCTGGGTTGTGTAACTGATGGGTATCTAGATGGGTGGCGATCTTGCTTTTTAGAGCCCTTTCAAAGATTTTTATGATATAGGACGTTAGCGCTATCGGTCTGTTTGCTATTGCTTTACTGCCCCCTTTGTGGAGTGGGGCTATGTCTGTTGTTTTTAGACCACTCATAACACAACAAAAGGCCACAGTCAGAATGATAACAAATTCCCACTCTAGACAGCATACTCCACCAATATTCAAAAGTCTAAAACTACTCACCGTAAAGAACATTCATACTTACTCTTGTGCCTACTACATATATAAAACTTTACACTCTAATATAAACCCTCCGCTCAAAATTCTCCTCACCAACTTTAATAGGACCCATGACCACAACACAAGACACAGATCACTTTTTGATATACCCCGTGTTCATATCACCCTATGTAAAAATTCTATGCACATAAAGGGGCCCCAGAATCTGGAATTCATTACCAGTAGATATTAAGATAATCTTGTCTGAAAATCAATTTAAGACTCAACTCAAAAACCACCTACTCACCCAAAACTAAATGATCATACTATAAACTATGTACTTTGAAAAATGCTCATTATTACTTTACTATATGATAATCTCAATTTTTAATAATATGTTACTATTATGTTACCCCCTACTCAATCAAAACTAAATACTCATATTATAAGTTAATGTCAAAAATGCTCAATGTTATTTTCCTTAAGATAATCTCAATTCCATATTACCATTCGAGAATCTAAACACCTGTAACAATCTAATATCATCATATAATAATTTAAACAGTACAATTTCATCATATTGTAATTTTGAAAATAATTTTTAACTAGAATAAACTCAATAAATTTCTCTAATATTAAGTACATAGTCTTTAAGTTACTAGATTAAGCTGCCCCTAATGCCATGGCATGTCAGTGGCTCTCCTTGCACTCAATTTACATTGTAATCACCAATACCTATGTAATCTGCAATCTGCAAAGAAATAAATTTACTTTACTTTACTTTTAGGAGCTGTGGGATGACCCGTGTCCATGCTCCCTCTCTGTTGGATGTTAATA
The DNA here is from genome assembly GCA_009830355.1 of Cherax destructor. Classification (NCBI taxonomy): domain Eukaryota; kingdom Metazoa; phylum Arthropoda; class Malacostraca; order Decapoda; family Parastacidae; genus Cherax; species Cherax destructor. The sequence continues at coordinate 68,708 of WNWK01005657.1, read as the reverse complement.
ATAATAATAATAATAATAATAATAATAATAATAATAGTTTATTTGCACATGATACAAAGAATTACATTTGGTTATTGAGATTACATGAGCTGTACATGCCTAGAGCCCCTAATATGCAGGGCATTTTGGGCAGACTTAAAATTAACTTAAAACTAAATTGTAAGAATTTTTGTAGATAGTTTACAATGAGTATAGGTGAGTATTTAAGCTATGAAATTTGAACATAGTTTAGACATGACATTTTTTAAACATAGTTTTGTACTTTTGTCTTCATTATAAAATTAATTAAATCAGATTAAACAAATTAAAGCAATAATAATAATAAAATAATAAAAAGTTATGGTTGATAATTTATAAAATTAGTAAAGTTGCATATCTAAGTTATAAAGTTTGAATATAAGTTGAACATATCAATTAATTGTAGCAATGCAACTAATTGAGTGAGATAACAATTTAAAACAATTAATTGCATTGCAGTTAGTTTACGTGGTCATTATAATGTAAGTGTTGTGGAAATAATTAGCTAAGTATGTAATATTCATAACAGGTTTTACATTCAATTGATTAGTCAGGTTTTTACGTTAAGTGATTATTCTACTTTGCTGGGAATGTTTGATATTGAGCAATTAGCTTTGGGTGAGAAGGTGGTTTTTTAGCATCGTTTTGAATTGGGGTACAGGTAGGGTTTCTTTGGCAATGACAGGTAATGAATTCCAAATTTTCGTGCCTTTTATATGCATTGAGTTTTTACATAGTGTTAGATGGACACGGGGAATATCAAGGAGTGATCTGTGTCTAGTGTTATGGTCATGTGTCCTGTTAAAATTGGTAAGGAGAAGTTTGAGTGGTGGGTTAATATTTGCATAGAGTGTTCTATGTATGTAATAGGCACAGTAAAAAGTATGGATGTCTTGTATGGTGAGTAAGTTTAGGTTTTTGAATATTGGTGGAGTATGTTGCCTGGAGTGAGAATTTATCATCATTCTAACTGCTGCCTTTTGTTGTGTTATTAGTGGTCTAAGATGAGTTATTGATGTAGAGCCCCATGCGCAGATTCCATAGGTGAGGTAGGGGTAAATGAGTGTGATATAGGGTAAGGAGAGCTGGTTGTGATAGGGGCCTCTTGCAATTCTTGATGAACATGGAGTTCCATGAGTCTGGGCCTGGGGCAGAGTGCATGGGCATGTCATTTATTGTCTTTTTGAAGTCATTTGGCGTCAGGATAATATCAGATAGGTTTGTGTCTACCAAATTCTGTGGCTCTTTCATAAAAAAATCATTTAGGTCTTCGAATCTTTATCTGGTTAGTGGCTTGCTGAAAACTGAGTAATATTGGGACTTAAGTAGCTCACTCATTTCCTTGCTGTCATCTGTGTAGGACCCATCTCATTTAAGTAGGGGCCCAATGCTGGATGTTATTCTCGACTTTGATTTGGCATAAGGCTTTCTCAGTTTATGTTTCGTGCCAAAGAGTATGGCTTCTGTTTTTCCAAGGTGTAATGATACGTAGTTTGTTGTCTACTAACCATTTGCTGCAGGACTCCAGTTCTAGTGTTATTATATTACCTATATCTTGTGGGTCTTTACCTGACACTAACAGAGCACTGTCATCCGCATACAGTAGGAGTTTGCACTTGACACTGATTGGCATGTTAACATAACATAGAAATAATAAGGGACCCAGAATACTACCTTGGGGAACTCCACATGCTATCGGCAGGGGTTCTGATTCTGTTTTGTTGATTTTGACAATTTGTTTCCTATTGCTAAGACAGGACTTAAACCAGTTTATGGAACCTATGCCGATAGCTTGAAGTTTCTTACATAATATATTGTGATTGTCAGTATCCCTTCACAAAATATTACCCTGCTCACACTCCAACAGTTTGTCAGGTCCCAAAAACCATTTGTCTCCATTCACTCCTATCTAACACGCTCATGCAGGCTTGCTGGAAGTCCAAACCCCTCGCCCACAAAACCTCCTTTACCCCCTTCCTTCCCCTACAGATTAATACGCTCTCCAAATCATTCTATACTTTGTTCCATTCTCTCTAAATGACCAAACCACCTCAACAACCCTTCTTCAGCCCTCTGACTAATACTTTTAGTAACTCCACACCTTCTAATTTCCACACTACGAATTCTCTGCATAATACTTACACCACACATTGCCCTTAGACAGGACATCTCCACTGCCTTCAGCCGCCTCCTCGCTGCAGCATTTACAACCCAAGCTTCACACCCATATAAGAGTGTTGGTACCACTATATTTTTGTACATTCCCTTCTGTGACTCCATGGATAACGTTTTTTGTCTCCACATATACCTCAATACACCACTCACCTTTTTTCCTTCATTAATTCTATGGTTAACCTCATCCTTGATAAACCCATCTGCTGACAAGTCAACTCCCAAATACATGAAAACAATTCACTTCTTCCATACTCCCTCTCTCCAATGTGATGTCTAATTTTTCTTTATCTAAATCGTTTGATACCCTCATCACCTTACTCTTATCTATGTTCACTTTCAATTTTCTACCCAAAATACTTCTTCTCTTATGAAAAATCTAAGGAAAAAACAACATCCAGTATTGGGCACCTGCTTAGGCGAGATGGGACATACACAGATGACAGCCCAGAAATGAGTGAGATACTAAGTCCCAATATGACTTGAGTGTTCAGCGAGCCGCTACCCAGACTAAGGGTCAACAATCCAAATGAATTTTTCATGAACGAGACCCAAAATCTGGTCATCTCAAAAATCTCGGATATTATCCTAACACCATAAGGCTTTGAAAAGGCAATAAATGACATGCCCATGTACTCTGCCCCAGGCCCAGACTTATGGAACTACGTTTTCATCAAGAACTGCAAGAAGCTCGTCATGTGCCTTCAGCATTCTATGGAGAGGGAGCATGGACACGGAGTTCATCCCACACTCTCTAAAAACAACAGACATAGCCCCACTCCACAAACTTGGCAGTAAAGCAATTGCAAAGAACTACAGACCGATAGCACTAATATCCCAACTACGGTGAAAAGCTCTGTTCCACAAGGCACAGTACTCGCTCACATTCTATTCCTCATCCTCATATCTGACACAGACAGAGATGTAAGCCATAGCGCCGTGTCTTCCTTTGCGGATGACACCCGAATTACCATGACAGTGACTTCTATCAAAGAAGCCACAAGACTCCAAGCGGACATCAACCAAATCTTCAAATGGGCCATTCAAAACAATAGGAAGTTTAATGAAGAGAAATTTCAACTACTCAGATATGAAAAAATTGAGGAAATTAAAACTGTATCAGGGTATACAACAAATTCTAACCATACAATAGAGCGAAAAAGTAATGTGAAAAACTTGGGATAATGTCAGACGATCTCACCTTCAAAGACCACAACAATGTATCTACCGCATCTGCTAGGAAAATGATAGGATGGATAATGAGAAGCTTCAAAACTAGGGACACCAAGCCCATGATGATTCTTTTCAATTCACTTGTTCTCTGTAGGTTGGAATACTGATGTACACTAACTGCCCCCTTGAAGGCAGACGAAATTGCCGACCTGGAGAGTGTACAAAGAATTTTCACGGCACACATAAGTATGATAAGGCACTTCAATTACTGGGAACGGTTGAAGTCCCTTGATTTGCATTCCCTGGAATGCAGGCAAGAAAGATACATACATGATGTTATACACTCAGAAAATCCTAGAGGGATTAATACCAAACTTGCACATGAAAATCGCTCCCTTTGAAAACAAAAGTCTAGGTAGGAGATGCAACATTTCCCCAATGAAAAGCAGGGGCACCACAAGAACGCTGAGACAACACAATAAGTGTCTGGGGCTCAAGAGTGTTCAACTGACTCCCAGCATACATAAGGGATATTACCAATAGACCTCTGACTGTCTTCAAGAAGGCACTGAACAGGCACCTGAAGTCAGTACCTGACCAGCTGGGCTGTGGTTCGTATGTCAGTTTGCGTGTGGCCAGCAGTAACAGCCTGGTTGATCAGACACTGATCCACCATGAGGGCTGGTCTCAGAAAGAGCTGCAGGGGTATTCACCCCCGAAACCCTCTCCAGGTATACACACCCTCCCAAACTCGTTCACTAACTTTTGCAACTTTTCTTTAGAATCTCCCAAAAGCACAGTATCAACAGCAAAAAGTAACTGTGTCAACTCCCATTTTGTATTTGATTCCCCATAATTTAATCCCATCTTTCTCCCCAACACCCTAGCATTTACTTCTTTTACAACCCCATCTATAAATATATTAAACAACCATGGTGACACTGCACATCCCTGTCTAAGACCTACTTTTACCGGTAAGTAATTTTCCTTTCTCCAACACACCCTAACCTGAGCCTCATAAAAACTCTTTACAGCATTTAGTAACTTACTACCTACTCCATACACTTGCAACATCTGCCACATTGCTCCCTTATCCACTCTATCATATGCCTTTCCTAAATCCACAAATGCAATGAAAACTTCCCTACCTTTATCTAAACACTGTTAACATATGTTTCAATGTAAACACTTGACCTACACATTCTCTACCCACTCTAAAGCCTCCTTGCTGATCTGCAATACTGCTCCCTGTTTTACCTCTAATTCTTTCAATAAAAACCCTACCATACATTTTATCTGGTATACTCAGTAAACCTATTCCCCTATAATTTTTACAATCTCTTTTGTCCCCCTTTCCCTCTTTCATACATTTATTAAACAAAAATACCAACCACTCCAACACAATATCTCCCCTTGCTTTTAACATTTCTGTCATGATCCCGTCTGTTCCAGCTGCTTTACCCCCTTTTATTCTATGTAACGCCTCATGCACCTCCCCCACACTCACATCCTGCTCTTCTTCACTCTTAAAAGATGTTATAACTCCCTGGCCAGTGCATGAAATTACCGCCTCCCTTTCTTCATCGACATTTAAAAGTTCCTCAAAATATTCCTGTCATCTACCCAGAACCTCCAGCTCCCCATCTACTAATTTCCCTATTCTGTTTTTAACTGACAAATCCATTCGTTCCCTAGGTTTTCTTAGTCTGTTTATCACACTCCAAAAAATTTTCTTATTCTCAGCAAAATTTCTTGACAGTGCCTCTCCCACTCTTATCATTTGCTCTCCTTTTGCACTCTCTTCATCTTTCTTTTACTCTCCATATACTCTGCCCTTCTTGTATCACTTCTGCTTTGTAAAAACCTCTTATAAGCTACCTTTTTCTCTTTTATCACACCCTTTACTTCATCATTCCACCAATCTCTCCTCTTTCCTCCTGCACCCACCCTCCTATAGCCACAAACTTCTGCTCCACATTCTAATACTGCATTTTTACAACTATCTCATCCCTCTTAAACCCCCCATTACCCATACTTGCTCTAGCCCACCTTTCTGCCAATAGTTGCTTATATCTCACCCTAACTTCATCTTCCCTTAGTTTATAAACTTATAATTTTTTTTTTCAACAAGTCAGCTGTCTCCCACCGAGGCAGGGTGACCCAAAAAGAAAATACTTTCATCAACATTCAACACTTTCACCACACTCATACATAATCACTGTCTTTGCAGAGGCGCTCAGATACGACAGCTGAGAATAGTCCCTCCCAGCTGTCACTATCCCAGACCCCTCCTTTAAAGTGCAGGCATTGTACTTCCCATTTCCAGGACTCAAGTCCAACTAAATCAATTAACTGGTTTCCCTGAATCCCTTCACAAAATGTTACCCTGCTCACACTCCAACAGCACGTCAGGTCCCAAAAACCATTCGTCTCCATTCACTCCTATCTAACACGCTCACACATGCTTTCTGAAGTCCAAGCTCTCGCCCACAAAACCTCCTTTACCCCCTCCCTCCAACTTTTTCTAGGATGACCCCTACCCCGCCTTCCTTCCCCTACAGATTTATACGCTCTCCAAGTCATTCTACTTTGATTCATTCTCTCTGAATGACCAAACCACCTCAACAACCCCTCTGACAAATACTTTTAGTAACTCCACACCTTCTCCTAATTTCTACATTCCGAATTTTCTGCATAATATTTACACCACACATTGCCCTTAGACAAGACATCTAAACTGCCTCCAGCCTCCTCCTCGCTGCAGCATTTGCAACCACTATACTTTCGTACATTCCCTTCTTTGCCTCCATGGATAACTTTTTTTCTCCACAGAAACCTCAACGCACCACTCACCTTTTTTCCTTTATCAATTCTATGGTTAACCTCATCCTTCATAAACCCATCCACTGACACATCAATTCCCAAATATCTGAAAACATTTACTTCTTCCATAATCCCTCTCTCCAATGTGATAACCAATCGTTTGATACCCTCATCTCCTTACTCTTATCTATGTTCACTTTCAACTTTCTACCTTTACACACCCTCCCAAACTCGTCCACTAACCTTTGCAACTTTTCTTTAGAATCCCCCATAAACACAGTATCATCAGCAAAAAGTAACTGTCAACTCCCATTTTGCATTTAATTCCCCATACTTTAATCCCACCCCTCTCCCCAACACCCTAGCATTTTCTTCTTTTACAACACTATCTATAAATATATTAAACAACCATGGTGACATTACACAGCCCTGTCTAAGACCTACTTTTACCGGGAAGTAATCACCCTCTCTCCTACACATCCTAACCTGAGCCTCACTATCCTCATAAAAACTCTTTACAGCCTTCAGTAACTTACTACCTATTCCATACACTTGCCACATTGCTTCCTTATCCACTCTATCATATGCCTTTTCTAAATCCATAAATGCAATGAAAACTTCTCTACCTTTATCTAAATACTGTTCACATATATGCTTCACTGTAAACACTTGATCTACACATCCCCTACCCACTCTAAAGCCTCCTTGCTCATCTGCAATCCTACTCTCTGTCTTACCTCTAATTCTTTCAATAATAATCCTACCATACACTTTACCTGGTATACTCAGTAAACTTATTCCCCTATAGTTCCTTTGTATAACAAAGGAACTATACATGCTCTCTGCCAATCCCTAGGTACCTTCCCCTCTTTCATACATTTATTAAACAAAAATACCAACCACTCCAACACTATATTCTCCCCTGCAAAATTTCTTGACAGAGCCTCTCCCATTCTTTCATTTGCTCTTCTTTTACACTCTCTTACCACTCTTTTCACCTTTCTTTTACTCTCCATATACTCTGCTCTTCTATTAACACTTCTGTTTTGTAAAAACCTCTCATAAGCTACCTTTTTCTCTTTTATCACATCCTTTACTTCTTCATTCCACCACTCACTCCTCTTTCCTCTTTCAACCACCCTCCTATAACCACAAACTTCTGCATTTTTAAAACTATCCCAACTCTCTTCAACCCCCCCACTACTCATACTTGCACTAGCCCACCTTTCTGCCAATAGTTGCTTATATCTCACCCTAACTTCCTCCTCCCTTAGTTTATACACTTTTACCTCTCTCTTACTTGCTGTTGCCATTTTCTTTTTGTCCCATCTACCTTTTACTCTAACTGTAGCTACAACTAAATAATGATCCTATATATCCGTTGCCCCTCTATAAACATGTACATCCTGAAGCCTACCCATCAACCTTTTATCCACCAATACATAATCTAACAAACTACTTTCCTTACGTGCTATATCATACCTTGTATATTTATTTATCCTCCTTTTCATAAAATATGTATTACTTATTACCAAACCTCTTTCTACACATAGCTCAATTAATGGTTCCCCATCTACATTTACCCCTGGCACCCCAAATTTACCTACTACTCCCTCCACAACATTTTTACCCACTTTAGCATTAAGATCCCCAACCACAATTACTCTCTCACTTGGTTCAAAACTCCCCACACACTCACTCAACATTTCCCAAAATCTCTCTCTCTCCTCTACACTTCTCTCTTCTCCAGGTGCATAAACACTTTCTATAACCCACTTTTCACATCCAACCTTTATTTTACTCCACATAATCCTTGAATTTATACATTTATATTCCCTCTTTACCTGCCATAACTGATTATTCAACATTATTGCCACTCCTCCTTTAGCTCTAACTCTATTTGAAACCCCTGACCTAATCCCTTTTATTTCTCCCCACTGAAACTCTCCTACCCCCTTCAGCTTTGTCTCACTTAAAAGCAGGACATCCAGCTTCTTTTCATTCATAACATCTACAATCATCTCTTTCTTATCATTCGCACAACATCCACGCACATTCAAACATCCCACTTTGACGGTTTTCTTCTTTTTCTTTTTAGTAAATCTATACAGGAAAAGGGGTTACTAGCCCATTGTTCCCAGCATTTTAGTTGACTTTTACAACACGCATGGCTTACGGAGGAAAGATTCTTATTCCACTTCCCCATGGATATGAAAGGAAAAGCAATAAGAACAAGAACTATTAAGATAAAATCAAAGAAAACTCAGATAAGTGTGTATACATAAACAAGTACATGTATGTGTAGCGTGACCTAAGTGTAAGTAGAAATAGCAAGACGTACCTGAAATCTTACATGTTTATGAGACAGAAAAAAGACACCAGCAATCCTACCATCATGTAAAACAAATACAGGCTTTCGTTTTACACTCACTTGGCAGGACAGTAGTACCTCCCTGGGTGGTTGCTGTCTACCAACCTACTACCTACACTTATAATTTTATAATCATTAATTTAATATCTAGTTTTTTGTGAAAGTGATGAAGTGGACAGTCGAAGGAGGTGCAGTTCAGTGACTTACTGCGACTTTAGTCCCACTTACCTCAACCAAATTACTTGCAATTAATAATTCAGGTAATGCTCTGTAAACCTCCTGCAGGTGATTTGCTCACACAATTTTTTCACAAAATAAGCCTGTGGTCCTAACAAACTCGGATATGTAATCAGTGAAAATTTAATTTATTGATAATGATTGAAAGTAATGGATTGCTGGGTTCACATATAATTGATATTACTTAAATTAATTTATGGTGTTTGTGTATTGGGTTATAGTTGCCACAATTAATTGGATTTACTAAGCCCTGTGAGACTAGGATTGTAACTGCTATAATTGTTAATCTGCTAAGCCCAGTTAGGGCTAGAAATGATAATTGTCTTCTTTTTCATTATAATAATTATATTATTGACTTGGAGAGTGTGCAAAGAACTTTGAAGCCCCTTGATTTGTATTCCCTGGAATGCAGGCGAGAGATGCATGATAATGTACACTTGGAAAATCCTAGAGAGATTGGTACCAAACTTGCATATAAAAATCACTCCCTATGAAAGCAAGAGACTCAGGAGATGTTAAATTAGACACATATGCAACACTTGGGTATCTTTATTGAGGAAACGTGCCACACAGTGGCTTCATCAGTCCAATAGTAGAAGGTGTAGGAGGAGGAGTTTGAGTTATCGTCCTCGGCCTGGAGTCGATGTGTCAGTCCATCATCTTGTTAGAGTGGCACAAGGCCGAGAGATGGCTTATATGCTGTAATCAGGTGAGATGCAGCAGGGAGGCAGGTCATAGTGGATCACCACTAGTCGAGTAGTCCTGTCCAAGGTTTGGACAATGTTGAAGAATCCCTTGTATCAAGATCTTGATACAAAGGGATTCTTCAACATTTGTCCAAACCTTTGGACAAGGACTTACTTCGACTAGTGGTTGATACCACTATGACCTGCCTCCTCCTGCTGCATCTCACCTGATTACAGCATATAAGCCATCTCTACGGCCTTGTGCTACACTTCTAACAAGATTGATGGACTGAACACATCGACTCCAGGCCGAGGGACTGATAACCTCAAACTCCTCCTCTCCTTACACCTTTCTACTTTGTATTGGACTGATGAAGCCACTGTGTGGCGAAACGTTTCCTCAATAAAGATACCCAAGTGTTGCATATGTGTCTAATTTAACAACTTGTCGGTTCTCTGAACCATTCATCTACAGACTCAGGAGATGCAACATTCCCCCAATGAAAATTGTTATAATCATGGGGGAGCGCTAAACCCGTTTGATTATACAGCGCATGTGGGGTGGGAAATGGAAGGTATTCAGGCTCAATTCAGGGAACCAGAGCACAGATCCAATTCCCTAGATCAAGAGCCCCTCACCAACGTCAAGGAACCTCCCTTGAGGGGTCCCCAAAGAAAAGCAGGGGTGCCACGAGTACATTGAGAGACAACACAGTAAGTGCCAGGGGCCCAAGACTCTTCAACTGCCGGGGATTATAATTACCAATAGACCCCTGGCTGTCTTCAAGAAGGCACTGGATAGGTACCTAAAGCCAGTACTTGACCAGCCGGGCTGTGGTTCGTACGTCAGTTTGCGTGCGGCCAGCAGTAACAGCCTGGTTGATCAAACCCTGATCCACCACAAGGCCTGGTCTCGGACCGAGCCGCGGGGGCATTGACCCCCAAAACCCTCTCCAGGAATACTCCAGGTAGGCCCGACAACAATGGCTGCAAACTCATTACGAGATACGAGTTCATTTTCACTTTGAGTATGCTCTACTTTCTTGGATGACCTGTAAGTCCAAGTAATCTGTTAGCCTTATTACGAATACCTAGGTACTGCTGTGTACTGGGTTTAGATTTCAGCTTATCATAACTCTCAACGTCATTTTCACATTTTCTAAAATCAAGCTCTACATCACCTAGTTCATTAATAGAAGGGTTATTTTAATTCCTAAGGATTACGACTTTTTCATTTTTCCATAATGAACTGCATCTGCCACGTTTCGAACCATGACATACTAGCTTGGCAAAATCTTTCTGAAGATCATTGGTAATCTTCTCAGAATTATTCAGCCTATTTTTTGTCTTCAGGAAATTTACTCATGTCACTCTGTATTTCATCGTCTAGGTCGGAAAATTAGGAACTTTCCTACACTTGATAAATTAGACACATATGCAACACTTGGGTATCTTTATTGTGGAAACGTTTCGCCACACAGTGGCTTCATCAGTCCAATACAAAGTAGAAAGTTGTAAGGAGAGGAGGAGTTTGAGGTAATCAGTCCCTCGGCCTGGAGTCGGGCAGTGGAGGTTGCTTATATACTGTAGACAGGTGAGGTGAAGCAGGAGGAGGCGGAGTCATAGTGGTACCATCCACTAGTCGAAGTAGGTCTTCGTCCAAAGGTTGGATAAGTGTGGAAGAATTCGTTTGTATGACACAGCAACATCTTGGGATCTTGATACAAACGAATTCTTCAACACTTGTCCAACCTTTGGACGAAGACCTACTTCGACTAGTGGATGGTACCACTATGACTCCGCCTCCTCCTGCTTCATTACTTTTGTCTTCATTATAATTTTAATTAAATCAGTTTAAACAAATTAAATCAATAAGTTTGTGTTGCAATATCAAATTATATGGTCATTAGATGAGTTACAAGGAGCACAAGGGTATATAAGGATATATGAGGTATAAGTTTCAGCATTTGTACTAGATTATATTTGATAAACTACTTTTCTTTGAGCAGTTAAGTAAGGGGTTTTGAGGGTGTTTTGAGGGGTTTGAGGGGTTTATGAGGGATTTATAAGGTCATTAGATGAGTTACAAGGAGCACATGGGTACATGTGGATGGATTTCTTTATATTAGGTGGTTCATACATTATAAGATATAACATGGCATATACATTATGAGGTATAAGTTTCAACATTTGTACTAGATTATGTTTCATAAATTATTTTTCTTTGGGCAATTTTGTAGGGGGTTCTGAGGCTAGGGAAGTAACACAGCGAATAATGTTATTTTGAGGCAGTGTAAAGTTATTTAATAACTTTGTGGGTAATGTAAAGTAGTGGGTATTTAGTTGTGGGTGAGTAGGTGATTTTTTAACAGAGTTTTGAAGTGATGTACAGACCGGGTTTCTTTGGTAATCATAGGTAATAAATTCCAAAATTTTGGGCCTTTAATGTGCATTGCGTTTTTGCATAGTGTGAGGTGGACGCGGGGAACATCGAAGAGTGATCTGTGCCTTGTGTTATGTTCATGTGTCCTGTTAAGATTTGTTAGGAGAATTTTGAGTTGTGGGTTAATATTTGAGTTTAGTGTTTTATGTATGTAATAGGCACTGTAAAAAGTATGGATGTCTTGTATGGTGAGTAATTTCAGACTTTTGAATATAGGTGGAGTATGTTGTCTAGAGTGGGAATTTGTTATCATTCGAACTGCAGCCTATGTGCTTAATTGTCCACTTATTGAGGACTACAGAGATAGACAGTATAATAACCTATGTCACATGTCAAGATATCTTATTAATGAAAATAAGATACCAGATATACTAAGCAAATTCCCTAAACTTGCTTGTAACAGATAAGCGAACTGTAGATATATATCCATATGTACACCTGTTAACCCTTTTGTGTATCCATATGCTCTTGTGCTACCGTCCACAGGATGGATATGGGGTGCACAATAAACTAGCCACTTCGGTGGCAAAATCTAAAATCTCCAGATGCACCCAGACAGCACCTCCAGACGCACCCAGCCAGCACCTCCAGACGCACCCAGCCAGCACCTCCAGACGCACCCAGCCAGCACCTCCAGACGCACCCAGCCAGAACCTCCAGACACACCCAGCCAGAACCTCCAGACACACCCAGCCAGCACCTCCAGACACACCCAGCCAGCACCTCCAGACACACCCAGCCAGCACCTCCAGACACACCCAGCCAGCACCTCCAGATACACCCAGCCAGCACCTCCAGATGCACCCAGCCAGCACCTCCAGACGCACCCAGCCAGCACCTCCAGACGCACCCAGCCAGCACCTCCAGACGCACCCAGCCAGCACCTCCAGACGCACCCAGCCAGCACCTCCAGACGCACCCAGCCAGCACCTCCAGACGCACCCAGCCAGCACCTCCAGACGCACCCAGCCAGCACCTCCAGACGCACCCAGCCAGCACCTCCAGACGCACCCAGCCAGCACCTCCAGACGCACCCAGCCAGCACCTCCAGACGCACCCAGCCAGCACCTCCAGACGCACCCAGCCAGCACCTCCAGACGCACCCAGCCAGCACCTCCAGACGCACCCAGCCAGCACCTCCAGACGCACCCAGCCAGCACCTCCAGACGCACCCAGGCAGCACCTCCAGACGCACCCAGGCAGCACCTCCAGATGCACCCAGGCAGCACCTCCAGATGCACCCAGGCAGCACCTCCAGATGCACCCAGGCAGCACCTCCAGATGCACCCAGGCAGCACCTCCAGACGCACCCAGGCAGCACCTCCAGACGCACCCAGCCAGCACCTCCAGACGCACCCAGCCAGCACCTCCAGACGCACCCAGCCAGCACCTCCAGACGCACCCAGCCAGCACCTCCAGACGCACCCAGCCAGCACCTCCAGACGCACCCAGCCAGCACCTCCAGACGCACCCAGCCAGCACCTCCAGACGCACCCAGCCAGCACCTCCAGACGCACCCAGCCAGCACCTCCAGACGCACCCAGCCAGCACCTCCAGACGCACCCAGGCAGCACCTCCAGACGCACCCAGGCAGCACCTCCAGACGCACCCAGCCAGCACCTCCAGACGCACCCAGCCAGCACCTCCAGACGCACCCAGCCAGCACCTCCAGACGCACCCAGATAGCACCTCCAGACGCACCCAGCCAGCACCTCCAGACGCACCCAGCCAGCACCTCCAGACGCACCCAGCCAGCACCTCCAGATACACCCAGCCAGCACCTCCAGATACACCCAGCCAGCACCTCCAGATACACCCAGCCAGCACTTCCAGATACACCCAGCCAGCACTTCCAGATACACCCAGCCAGCACCTCCAGATACACCCAGCCAGCACCTCCAGATACACCCAGCCAGCACCTCCAGACACACCCAGCCAGCACCTCCAGACACACCCAGCCAGCACCTCCAGACACACCCAGCCAGCACCTCCAGATACACCCAGCCAGCACCTCCAGATACACCCAGCCAGCACCTCCAGATACACCCAGCCAGCACCTCCAGATACACCTAGCCAGCACCTCCAGATACACCTAGCCAGCACTTCCAGATACACCCAGCCAGCACTTCCAGATACACCCAGCCATACACAAGTGCAGCTCTAGTCAATTTATCCTCATTAAACTATGTCTCTTTCCAGAGCTGGTGGTCAATGTTAATTTCATGTTTCCTGCAAATTTCCAAACCCTATTTTCTTTATTTTAGGTTAGGTTAAGTTACAACCAATAATAAAGTACATTTCACTACAGATAAGCATAATATTCAAATCGGTTTCGATACGCCTAGCAACTAGACAGCCCAGAAGAGCCAGGAGTCGTTCAAATCTGAACGTCCATCACTGGAGGTGTGAGAATCGACTGCGTGTCAACTAATGCCAGTGGACGAACCAAGTCTACCTAGACACTGGAATATACGTGGTGCAAGTTACGCGACTTACAAACAATATATTACCAGGCGAATCTCGAAATTATGCACAGGAGGGGCCTTATATCTCGTCCTCTGCTTGTTTCAATGCAAATTTACGCGCGAATTTGCATGAGTTACACATAAATTTCGGGCAACATAGGTTGTGTCTGATATAGTGTATAGGTGCAATTTAGGCGTGTCATCAAGTAATGGGCGAACACTATAACTCTCTTCATTCTCATCGGTATGAATTATTTCCTGTCCAAATTTATGTAAAGGGGTGTCAAAAAAAAAAATGGTGTTAATAGGGTGAATAATAATTTTTATTTCTAAACATTATATATAAATTCACAATATTTTGAAAAAAACTATACATAGTAGGGAATGCATCTCGGGCAAAAGTACAGTCGTTCGGGGAAATCTTGCCCAGACAACGTTTTTCTGTGTTACAGTTTAATCAAGTCGAAACTTTGTACCGGTTCAAGTTGATTCCGCAACCTGTGTTTGCTTCAAGTGCAGTAATTACCGTATGTGAAGCACGGAACAAGAAGCATTGATCATGTGAAGTTTGAACACGTAAAGTACGGAACACATGAAGCACTGAACGAGTGAATCTCTATCATGAAAGGGTAGTGGAGGATCTATCCTCCGTCTGATAATCTTACTCTCTGCCCAGTTCATCCTGACCAGCGTTGATTTCACCTCAGCCTCGGTGTGTAGGCTGCCTCACTAAATATATCTCTATTGAGAAGGCCTGTAGCCTTACTATACACAGCTGGACCCGCACGGAACACAACCAGATCACCGCTTTATACAGACAGATCACAGGTGAAATCAGAGATAACGACGCTGAATGTATTCAGAACACCCCCCCCCTAACACGGATATATTACATTATTATAAAATCAAATGTGTATAAATCGACCAGTTGACAAATAAGACATATGTGCAACATCTGGGTAGCTATGAGAGACGTTCCTCCCGTCAGGAACTATTATCAAGCCAGGAACACCATAAAGGGGCTTTATAAAGCCAGGGACATCATTAACCCGGGGGCTTTATCAATCTAACAAAGAAATTAATGCAGCCAGATCACTGATAAACACAAGAATACTACATGAACAGTACACGTGAGTCAACACATTAGTATTTATTCACTTTCTCGAGTGACCTCCACTTGTTTGGATTACTCCATGATAAAGTTGATATGTTAGTCAAGAAGAGTACCCAGAAGGATAATGTAGAATTTAACTTTGGTATATCTGTGTTTAGAATTAGGAATAATATTAGGAGAGAAGTAAATAATGAAAATGAATGCTGTAGGAATGCAGTTAGAAGCCTGAGTAGATCTATAACCCACTATTATAACATGAACATAGATAAGTATGTTTATGGAGCAACTTGCAATGTGAACAGACTCACTGATGTTGTAGTGGCCAGGCTTAGGCTTGGCTACAAGAACTTCTGGCAGTTTGGGAGACACACAGATGATGATCAAACTAAATGCAAATTATGTGATCAGGCATATGGTCACTGTCTTGAACACTATGTGCTTAATTGTCCACTTATTGAGGAATACAGAGAGAGACAGTATAATAACCTATATCACATGTCAAGATATCTTATTAATGAAAATAAGATACCAGATATACTAAGCAAATTCACTAAATTTGCTTGTAACAGATAAGTGAAACTAGATATAAATCCATATGTACAATTGTTAATCCTTTTGGGGCCTAGTTCCTAGGCCTTTCGTGTATCCATATGCTCTTGCGCTCCCCGTCCACAGGATGGATATGGACGCACAATAAACTAGCAACTTCGGTGACAAAATCTAAAATCTAATCTCCACTTATTTGTATCACATACCTGGTTAATAGACATGTCCCTGAATACAACAAAACCATCGGTGAATACAGCTAAACCACCACTGAATGCAGCCAGACCAATCGCTGAATACAGCCATACCACCGCTGAATACAGTCAGACCACCGCTGAATACAGCCAGACCACCGCTGAATACAGCCAGACCACCACTGAATACAGCCAGTCCAACCGCGGAATACAGCCAGTCCACCGCAGAATACAGCCAGACCACCGCTGACTACAGCCAGACCACCGCCAGACCAATCGCTGAATACAGCAGACCATCACGGAATACAGCCAGACCACCGTTGAGTACAGCCACCCAACCACGGAATATAGCTAGATCACCGCTGAATACAGCCAGACCATGCGCGGAATACAGCCAGAACACCGCTGAATACAACCAGACCAAGCGCGGAATACAGCCAGACCAAGCACGGAATACAGCCAGACCAAGCACGGAATACAGCCAAACCAAGCACGGAATACAGCCAGACCACCGCTGAATACAATCAGACCACCGCGGAATACAGCCAGACCAAGCACGGAATACAGCCAGACCAAGCACGGAATACAGCCAGACCAAGCACAGAATACAGCCAGACCAAGCACAGAATACAGCCAGACCACCGCTGAATACAATCAGACCACCGCGGAATACAGCCAGACCAAGAGCCCCTGAGGTAATGGAGAAGTACTCGCAATTAACCAATAAAACTCCTAGCATCACCCACATTAGTGAATGGTATGGAATAACTGGACTGTCAAAACTGATCAGCTGACATATTCAGCAGGTTAATCTCTGAAACTTCCGTGTTTCCACCATGTCCTCTTCTTTCACTAAAGAATCTTTCTTGCCCACCAGTGTGCCGCATATCTAATGGTGGGCTCATAGTTTACGTGACGGAAAACTCGTAGAAACACATGGAGGTTTTCAGTCATGGCATCCCTGGCAGGAAATAACCTTGTCAATACTACTGAAAACTCCACTGAAGTTCACAACCTTCTCCACTATGACGAGTTGGCTGTCTACGGTGGGAAATCGTGCTGACTAACAGGAGACCCCGGCGAAATTCTCTTCGATCGTGAAAAGCAAATTGGCTTTATAAGTATAATCTCTTAAACCAACGCTCTACAGTAGAAGTGTCGTGGTTTTAAGTAGAAAAAGGAGCAATTTTCGTAGTTTCCAGAACCGGTCAGTCTCTACAAGAAACTTCTCACCAACACACTCAAAAACTGTTCTAGAAATCTCCCATTTGTATAGATGAGGGTGGGGTTGAGTTGCTATTCATATTACACAACACTTTGCACAATCTGGAGTGTACCTAAATTAAATTTTAAACATTTTAGTACGTGTAATTAAATTACATTAAATACGTCATTTACTACTAAGTGTTTTCTCGAGCAGCTTCAGCGCGCAGCACAGTCTCCAACTCTGGGAAATATTCCATCACTCAGAGACTGCTAGGGAAACTAGCTGTATGTAAGTCATAGCCGCTGCACAGATTGAAACGAAAATGGAACGCGCCTTAGCTGATCAGTGAAAACACGCATCTGTCCCTCAGCAGTTATGAGCCGACCTGATATAGGTGACGATACCCGGGACGGTTTTTAAGATCCAGTCCCCTTCTGCCGAGGAAAGTATCCTCGTACTGGATGATCCCAGTTCCCTGTACCTCAATGCACGTGACTGGAATAGTGCAGAGAGCGGATTAAGTTTGTAGTGGAGTTCAGTATTTTCGGTGATCTGAAGAAAATTAGATGAGACAGTCACAAGTCGTTATATGGAAACAAATATCTCTGTTTCTTCAATAAAAAATGGCAAATTAGGACATAAGCAGCTCACAACTAGTTCAAACCTTCCATTAAAAAACACCATCTTTGATGTGTTCTCTTGTTACCTCAGAGACCAATATCATAAAATACATAAGCACATTAAGTTGGTATGTCCTCGGGAGTTTAATTTTTTTTATATTTTATTTAAGAACCATACAGGAGTACAAACATGGAACCAGGAACATTGCAAATAATATCTTATGACATCCCTACTAACACATATAGCACCTCATTCTGTGTACAATATATACCATGTACTGTATAACAAGACACCTTATACAAATTATACACAAGTCACTAATGAAGAGACAAAATACAAGTGACCATTAACATTTCCTACACCATTACAGACTAGAGAAACTAATTAAAATCAAAACTATCCCAAAACCTCCTTAGTTATTCTTTTTAATATTTCATTGAAATGACTTTCAAAAGCCTATGAACATTATGCAGAGTTCAAACTTACAACTAAAAGACACAACCCCATGACTGGGGTATAGTAGACTGATACATGATTATATATTAAGAATGGTCCAACAATGACCTAAATAGAATAAATATTTTATTGTCAACTTACTGAAATTCGTAACCCGAAAGAATTAAGGATATGTTAAATACGGCAATGAGACTCATTTCCACAACCCCGGAAACCACGGTACCACAAAGGGCAAAAACAACAAACATGTAAACATGAGGCCTAATAGCCACCCACGCATTCCTTCATATTACAATTAACCACGTCCCATATATACGACACGTTTCAATACCTCTCCAAATATTAAGTTAAACATGGACACAAAAAAACACACACCCGCAGACGGTTTCAGTATCCCCCCTCCTAAGGAAGCATCTGCCCCCACCTCCTGAGTACTAAAAGGAAGGGAATGCAAAAAGAACCCTGACATATCACACCTGAAGATATACGCTTTACACAAGGGATACAATAACCCCGACCACGGGACTCAAACCCAAAACTGATTTTGAGTTCCGATCGAGACAAAAGAGCATAAGATACCCATACCTCTACAGACATACATGTCAGCAAACTTTACAATACACTACTAATCACCCACATCTCTGGGTAGTATCCACAAAGAACACAGACATAAAACCCTCCAAAACCCACCAGAAGGAAAAAGGCTTCCAAAATGTATTTCCATCCCCAAAGATATATGAAACTCACAGGTACAGCTATATTCATAAAGCACAGTATTGTACCTAAGCACATGACAAGAAAATAAGTACCGCACATGAAATCTCAAGAAAATATATAATATAACCCTGCCTGAGAACGGTCCCACACAACGTGGAACAGGGAACCCTGACCACCACCCTAACCTCATAACTAAAGCAGAGAGGGAAAACCCCCAATCATACCAGGAAGAAAGCAAAAACCCAACCCATAGTCCAAAGTCCAAATCAAAGCAGCGCTACCATACACTCACCTGTCAAAGTCATAAGCAACCCCCCCCCCCCCAATGCCCCTGGAAAATGAAGGTCATAAGTCAAAAAACAGATGCACAACTCTCCCCAACCCATCCCCACCCCACACCTACCACCACCACCCAACCCCTAACCAAAACCGCACACACCTACCAACACTCACATACACCCCCTTACCCCGGGAAAACAGCCCCTTTAGGTTTTCTCATTCTCTTCCCCCCTCCCCCAACAAAAGACCCATCGTGAGGAGTCGGTACCTCTCTGGGAAAAAATGCGACCACGCCCTCCCGTACAAGCATTGATTTCTACATCTTGTTCAATAGAAACGGGTCGCCAGAGCCCTTATCCTTACCTCACTCTTAACTTCCCTCATTCCCCACGACACATGCAAAAAATCTAAAACAAGATACATGACCACACGTCGCACGTCATCAGTACAACCCTCCACATCTAAACTTAAAGCCCGCAAGGTCATAACACACCCCCCCCCCCCCCCGCCATACGAAGAACTTGGCCTAACCCTTCCCAGGCACGCGCAAAAATACACAGCATGAAACGCTGTATCAGGCATCCCACATCTGGAACAGCTGCCCTCCCTCGCCAAACCCATAACAAACAGGAGAGCCTTAGAGGCCAAGATGCCATGCAAAAACCGAAACCCAGTCTCACGTACCCTAGACGGCAACCGTAATCTCCTATAAAAAAACACACCTTTCGACAATCGTACATTGGAAAAGTTTCCACACCTAAAACCACCCCCTCTTCCATCCCTACCCTATCGAGCTTACTAACCCTAATCCTACCCGGCTCACGCGCCACCAACACAAATCTCAATATCGCCCCTCACATCTCAACAGCTCCCGCCCACTCACCGCTGTAACTCACTCATTACCCTATCTACCTTCGCCCCACGCACCCCGCCCCTCACCACAAATTCCTGCTTAACAAATATACCCTGCAACCTCCTACCCAAAGGTATCAACCCCAAGCCCCTAAAGCCACCCTTGTCATCACCACCACCTTTCTTAACCAGTGCTTACCAAAGCCCCAAATGAATCGCAAGGGTCTCAGATTAATTATCCAGTTAGTGCACAGATTCCAATCAAATTTGTGCCTATACAGCCTAAACCCATGAAAATTTATTAACACATATATTATAGATGTTATTAATTTTTACAGTAAGGTTACTTTAAATATTTGTCACAACAGTGCGAGACCGAGATAAAACAACGTATAAGGTTTAAATAATAAAATATTACGAGAACCCCAATGGAAATAAGTCACCCTGATTTTTGTTTTGGTCATCCAGGTAATTTACACTATGTATAATTGTGCTTATGTGTATCTGTACCTAAATAAACCTACTTAATCTCTGAGTCTGACAGCAAAAGTAAAGAAATGTTGAAAGAGTTAATTTCGTCACGTAGACGACGACAGATGAGGAGCTCTACGTTTATTTAAATTATCTTCGTTCCTTAAAAAAATGCTCAAGGCGACACTTTCTTTTTCTCCACAAAATAAAACTTCTTGACGCCTGCTGCTGAGTGATGCACGACCCCAACGGGTTTTGCGCTCCCCCATGAATGTAGTAATATTTTTGTAAATAGGAAATTAGTAATTATTCTCTCAAATTGAAACAGCAATGAAGCGAGGATTAACTGTGCACAATGCCCAAAAGTTAATGAATTAGATGTGTAATACATGGGTATCTATTTCGTAGACATAGTGGCTTCATCAGTACGGTACAGAAACATATATACGGAAGATTGTTGAAGAGGAGGTAGTCAATCCCTCATGTGTCTAGTTTATTAACAACGATGTACATGTAGATGAACAACTTCAATAGTTCACTTCAGTGTGCACGTCTGTCCAGGCTAAATTACATACATACATACATACACACACACACACACACACACACACACACAGGATAATAAACACCAGACAGCACGGATTCCGGGAAGGCAAATCCTGTGTAACAAACCTCCTAGAGTTCTATGATAAAGTAACAGAGGTAAGGCAAGAGAGAGAAGGGTGGGTTGATTGCATTTTCCTGGACTTCAGGAAGGCCTTCGACACAGTTCCTCACATGAGATTAGTAAAGAAGTTGGAAGAGCAAGCATGTATAACAGGAAGGGCACTGGAATGGATCAGGGAATACCTCACAGGGAGGCAACAACGGGTCATGGTGCGTGATGAGGTATCCCAGGGGTCAGTCCTAGGACCAGTGTTATTCTTGGTATATGTAAACGACATGACGGATGGGATAGACTCAGAAGTGTCTCTGTTCGCAGATGATGTGAAATTAATGAGGAGAATCACATCGGAAGAGGACCAAGCAGGACTTCAAACAGACCTGGACAAGCTTGACATCTGGTCTAGGAACTGGCTTCTCGAATTCAATCCCACCAAATGCAAAGTCATGAAGATCGGAGAAGGACAAAGAAGACCGCTGACAGAGTACAGGCTAGGTGGACAAGGGCTACAAACCTCGGCAAAGGAGAAAGACCTTGGGGTGAGTATAACGCCAAGTACGTCTCCGGAGGCACACATCAACCAGATAACTGCGGCAGCATATGGGCGACTGGCAAACCTAAGATTAGCGTTCCGTTACCTAAACAAGGAATCGTTCAAGACACTGTACACCGTGTACGTCAGGCCCATACTAGAATATGCAGCACCAGTCTGGAACCCACACCTGGTCAAGCACGTAAAGAAACTAGAGAAAGTGCAAAGGTTTGCGACAAGGCTAGTTCCACAACTCTGGGGTCTGTCCTATGAAGAAAGGTTGAGGGAAATAGGACTAACAACACTGGAGGAAAGAAGGGTCAGAGGAGACATGATAACGACATACAAAATACTGCGGGGAATCGACAAGGTAGACAGGGACAGGATGTTCCAGAGAGGGAACACAGAAACAAGGGGACACAACTGGAAGCTGAAGACTCAGATGAGTCAAAGGGATGTTAGGAAGCATTTCTTCAGCCACAGAGTAGTCAGGAAGTGGAATAGTCTAGAGAAAGATATAGTGGAGGCAGGAACCATACATAGTTTTAAGACAAGGTATGATAAAGCTCATGGAGCAGGGAGAGCGGAGACCCAGTAGCAGACAGCGAAGAGGCGGGGCCAGGAGCTGAGTCTCGACGCCTGCAACCACAATTAGGTGAGTACAATTAGGTGAGTACACACACACTACGAGACAGTGTACATCTGTGTAGTAAATTATGTAGGTAAATTATGTAGCTTTCTCTCTTACGTTCCAGGCTGGGACGTAGGTGAGATATCTACATAATTTACACATGAAAAATCCAGGAAGTACTGATCCCAAAGTTGAATACCGAAATCACTCCGTATGACAACAAGAGACTTGGCAGACGGTGCAAAATATCTGCACTAAAAAGCAGGGCCGTGACGAGTACCTTACGAGAGAATTCGACGAGTGTCAGAAGTCAACGACTCGTCAACACCCTCCCTTCTTGCATACGGGGAATTATCAACCTCCTGCGGTCTTCAATACAGAACTGGACAAGTACCTTAAATCAGTGTCTGACCAGCCGGGCTGTGGTTTGTACGCTGGAATTTGGACTGGATGCAGCCATCATAAATAGCCTAGTTGATCAGGCCTTAATCCTCTAGGCCTGATCTGGAACCGGGCTGCGAGGGCATTGAGAGGGGAGGGGGATTTATCATTCAGTAGTGTTCATCATGACTCACGAAATCGTAATGACACGATTGTAAACACACCATAACAGGGAGTGCAGTAGACAAACACTTAACAACATACCAATACCATCACTGGACAGTACAGACGACTTTGCTACCCAGAATTGTTCTTGACTAAAAACCTCAAACAACAAGTATCATTAATGAAAAATTATTAATATAAAAAAATGGGCAAGTCCATCCATATATATATATATATATATATATATATATATATATATATATATATATATATATATATATATATATATATATATATACATATATATAATATACGTATATGCAATCCAACCTTAATGCACTGAACAGTAACCTATGTAACCTGTGGTTTCTCAAACGAGTCACCATTTATATACCCAGTGTATATAAACCACTAGATATACCCAGTGTATATAAACCACTAGATATACCCAGTGTATATAAACCACTAGATATACCCAGTGTATATAAACCACTAGATATACCCAGTGTATATAAACCACTAGATATACCCAGTGTATATAAACCACTAGATATACCCAGTGTATATAAACCACTAGATATACCCAGTGTATATAAACCACTAGATATACCCAGTGTATATAAACCACTAGATATACCCAGTGTATATAAACCACTAAATATACCCAGTGTAGGAACTATGCATGATATACAAAGTATACAGTATATATAATCCCTCACACTGACGTACAGCATTAATACAAAGGACAAACAGGATAAACATTAAACACCGGAGTAAACAATGTTTTTTTTTTGCGCACATTTATTTATCGTGTTTACTGATTGGCAAAAGAAAACTGTCACCTAACATGAATAATTTTAATAATAATAATAATAAATCTTTATTTCTACAGGTACACGACACAACTTATAGAGACCTTAAGTTCCATTAACAAATATTGAAATGCTTTGGAAATTATAAATATTATTATTATAATCATAACTAAGCGCTAACCCCATAAATTAGACATTATCAATGTTTAATTTAAACATAAAACACCTTGTAAACACACGTCATTGTTATTGTTCATTAATAAAACAATGTTATATTGCCAAGACGAAGAAGAGATGAGTAATAAAACTTCTTATTAATTAAAAGAAACATAGGAGAATGATTAAGCGGTGGATACGAGACGGAATTCTCCCAGGTTACTGGAGTGTCCCAGAGAAATATTAACAGTGAAGAGAAATTATTGGACGCGACGGAGATATCAGATGGGAACAGAAATTGGATTACAAGAAGACTAAGCGATATGCGGGAGATGGAAAAGTATTGGTTTTGAGACTACTGTTGCGGAAGATGAGAAGGGGAGAGGAGGGAGGGAGGGAAGTAAACAGGAAGGCAAGTAAACACGTAGGAAGGAAACCAATATACGTACTATATATATATATATATATATATATATATATATATATATATATATATATATATATAATCAGGTAGTAGGTTGGTAGACAGCAACCACCCAGGGAGGTACTACCGTCCTGCCAGGTGACTGTGAAACAGAAACCTGAAACTGTTTTACATGATGGTAGGATTGCTGGTGTCTTTTCTGTTTTTCATAAACACGCTGGATAACAGGTATATCTAGCTACTTCTACTTACACTTTAGGTCGCACTACACTGGCATACACATGCATATATATACATACACACATCTAGGTTTTCTTCTTTTTCTTAATAGCTCTTGTTCTTTTTATTTTCTCTATTGTCCATGGGGAAGTGGAAAAGAATCTTTCCTCCGTAAGCCATGCGTGTCGTATGAGGCGACTAAGATGCCGGGAGCAATGGGCTAGTAACCCCTTCTCCTGTACAAATCTACTAAAAACGAGAAGAAAAACTTTATAAAACTGGGTTGTCTGAATGTGCGTGGATGTAGTGCGGATGATAAGAAAGAGATGATTGCCGATGTTATGAATGAAAAGAAGTTGGATGTCCTGGCCCTAAGCGAAACAAAGCTGAAGGGGGTAGGCGAGTTTCAGTGGGGAGAAATAAATGGGATTAAGTCAGGAGTATCTGAGAGAGTTAGAGCTAAGGAAGGGGTAGCAATAATGTTGAAGGATCAGTTATGGAAGGAAAAGAGGAATATGAATGTGTAAATTCAAGGATTATGTGGATTAAAATAAGGGTCGGATGCGAAAAGTGGGTCATAATAAGCGTGTATGCACCTGGAGAAGAGAGGAGTGTAGAGGAGACAGAGAGATTTTGGGAGATGTTAAGCGAATGTATAGGAACTTTTGAACCAAATGAGAGAGTAATTGTGGTAGGGGACCTAAATGCTAAAGTGGGAGAAACATGCAGAGAGGGTGTAGTAGGTAAGTTTGGGGTGCCAGGTGTAAATGATAATGGGAGCCCTTTGATTGAACTTTGTATAGAAAGGGGTTTAGTTATAGGTAATACATATTTTAAGAAAAAGAGGATAAATAAGTATACAAGATATGATGTAGGGCGTAATGACAGTAGTTTGTTGGACTATGTATTGGTAGATAAAAGACTGTTGAGTAGACTTCAGGATGTACATGTTTATAGAGGGCCACAGATATATCAGATCACTTTTAGTTATAGCTACAGTGGGAGTAAAAGGTAGATGGGATACAAGGAAAATAGAATCAGTAAGTAAAAGAGAGGTGAAGGTTTATAAACTAAAAGAGGAGGCAGTTAGGGTAAGATATAAACAACTATTGGAGGATAGATGGGCTAGTGAGAGTGTAGGCAATGGGGTCGAAAATGTATGGGGTAGATTTAAAAATGTAGTGTTAGAGTGTTCAGCAGAAGTTTGTGGTTACAGGCGAGTGGGTGCGGGAGGGAAGAGGAGCAATTGGTGGAATGATGATGTAAAAGAGTAGTAAGGGAGAAAAAGTTAGCATATGAGAGGTTTTTACAAAGTAGAAGTGATGCAAGGAGGGAAGAGTATATGGAGAGAAAAAGAGAGGTTAAAGAGTGGTGAAGAAATGTAAAAAGAGAGCAGATGAGAGAGTGGGTGAGATGTTATCAGCAAATTTTGTTGAAAATAAGAAAAAGTTTTGGAATGAGATTAATAAGTTGAGGAAGCCTAGAGAACAAATGGATTTGACAGTTAAAAATAGAGAGGAGAGTTATTAAATGGAGAGTTAGAGGTATCGGGAAGATGGAGAGAATATTTTGAGGATTTGTTAAATGTTGATGAAGACAGGGAAGCTGTAATTTCGTGTGTAGGGCAAGGAGGAATAACATCTTGTAGGAGTGTGGAAGAGCCAGTTGTGGGTGTAGGGAAGTTCGTGAGGCAGTGGGTAGAATGAAAGGGGTAAGGCAGCTGGGATTGATGGGATAAAGATAGAAATGTTAAAAGCAGGTGGGGATATAATTTTGGAGTGGTTGGTGCTATTATTTAATAAATGTATGGAAGAGGGTAAAGTACCTAGGATTGGCAGAGAGCGTGTATTGTTCCTTTGTATAAAGGCAAAGGGGACAAAAGAGAGTGCAAAAATTATAGGGAATAAGTCTGTTGAGTGTACCTGGTAAAGTGTATGGTAGAGTTATTATTGAAAGAATTAAGAGTAAAACAGAAAGCAGGATAGCAGATGAACAAGGGGCTTTAGGAAAGGTAGGGGTGTGTAGACCAAGTGTTTACAGTGAAACATATAGGTGAACAGTATTTGGATAAGGGTAAAGATGTTTTTGTGGCATTTATGGATTTGGAAAAGGCGTATGATAGGGTAGATAGGGGGCAATGTGGCAGATGTTGCAGGTGTATGGAATAGGAGGAAGGTTACTGAAAGCAGTGAAGAGTTTTATGAGGATAGTGAGGCTCAGGTTAGTGTGTGTAGGAGGGAAGGGACTATTTCCCAGTAAAAGTGGCCTTAGACAAGGATGTGTGATGTCACCGTGGTTGTTCAATATATTTATAGATGGGGTTGTAAGAGAAGTGAATGCGAGGGTCTTGGCAAGAGGTGTTGGGCTAAAAGATAAAGAAGCAAATACAAAGTGGGAGTTGTCACAGTTGCTTTTTGCTGATGACACTGTGCTTTTGGGAGATTCTGAAGAGAAGTTGCAGAGGTTGGTGGATGAATTTGGTAGGGTGTGTAAAAGAAGAAAATTGAAAGTGAATATAGGAAAGAGTAAGGTGATGAGGATAACAAAAGAATAGGTGACGAAAGATTGGATATCAGATTGGAGGAGAGAGTATGGAGGAGGTGAATGTATTCAGATATTTGGGAGTGGACATGTCGGCGGATGGGTCTATGAAGGATGAGGTGAATCATAGAATTGATGAGGGAAAAGGGTGAGTGGAGCACTTCGGAGTCTGTGGAGACAAAGAACCTTGTCCAGGGAAGGGAATGTATGAGAGTATAGTTATACCAACGCTCTTATATGGGTGTGAAGCATGGGTGATGAATGTTGCAACGAGGAGAAGGCTGGAGGCAGTGGAGATGTCATGTCTGAGGTCAATGTGTGGTGTGAATATAATGCAGAGAATTCGGAGTTGGAAATTAGGAGGAGGTGCGGGATTACCAAAACGATTGTCCAGAGAGCTGAGGAGGGTTGTTGAGGTGGTTTGGACATGTAGAGAGAATGGAACGAGACAGAGTGACTTCGAGAGTGTATAAATCTGTAGTGGAGGGAAGGCGGGGTAGGGGTCGGCCTAGGAAAGGTTGGAGGGAGGGGTAAAGGAAGTTTTGTGTGCGAGGGGCTTGGACTTCCAGCAAGCATGTGTGAGCGTATTTGATAGGAGTGAATGGAGGCATATGGTTTTAATACTTGACGTGCTGTTGGAGTGTGAGCAAAGTAACATTTATGAAGGATTCAGGAAACCGGGAGGCCGGACTTGAGTTCTGGAGATGGGAAGTACAGTGCCGGCACTCTGAAGGAGGGTGTTAATGTTGCAGTTTTATAACTGTAGTGTAAAGCACCCTTCTGGCAAGACAGTGATGGAGTGAATGATGATGAAAGTTTTTCTTTTCGGGCCACCCTGCCTTGGTGGGAATCGGCCAATGTGTTAATAAAAAAAAAAATATATATATATATATATATATATATATATATATATATTATATATATATATAATTTATTTTTATATATTTATTTTTATATATTTATTTTTATATATATTTTTTTATATATATTTTTATTTTTTATTTATTTTTATTTATTTTTATTTATTTATTTTTGTTTATTTTTATATTTACTTTTATATTTAGTTTTATATTTAGTTTTATATTTATTTATTTAGATAATTATTTCAGATTACTACATATACAAAATATACAATAATTAGAAAGCTCATATTATACATAGCATTTCGTGTAGAAATGGAGGAGACGGTTAAGAAGGCGGGTACGCATGTAGTAACAATAATTTTACCTGTGGTTTCGTAGATCACTTTCGGCTCCATTTACCGATGTATTTTAGCAGAAAATCTGTGGGGGGAGAAGAGAGAGTAAAATAAATTTAGCACTTGAGTGAGAGTCATATATATATTATATATATATATATATATATATATATATATATATATATATATATATATATATATATATTATATATAACTAATAAGGAAGTTGTGGACTATGTAGTTTTCCATACTAGAAAGCAATTAGCTAATTCCGTTTCCTACTCTGACAATTTAAATAAAATGGAAATCTACTATCAAAGTAGGAATCAAGCAACATTTACTTACCATGTAGATCGCACGGGAAGTTAATCTGTACCCAAGTTTAGGAAGAAGAAAAAACAAAGGTGAATGCTGATGAGACGACCACCTCCTCTACTCGTCGTCTCGGTACTGACCATCAACAATAAACACACATTTGTACCGAAGCTTCGTCTCAGATGGTTCACTTGAAAAGTTTCGAGTCCTGGTTACCTAGGAAGCCTACAGTAATTGTAAACACATATGGTTTCTACTCATCTCGATCTAACACACACACACACACACACACACACACACACACACACACACACACACACACACACACACACACATCAGACTGCTACCTCAGTCACAAATAAGGGGACTGTAGAGAATGGAGTGAAACTGTATGCAGAGGCCCTATCAGACCATTGTGGAGCCCGAGAAAAAGAGAGGATCACATCAGGAACAATGGAGGGGAGTGTAGAAAAAGGGAGAGCTAAGCTATACGTAGAAGCCCTAACAGACCACAGCAGTGCACAGGGAAAGTTAAGGGAAAGCGACAGGCCACTGGACCAAGGGATAACAGACAGTGAAGAGATTGAAGAAAGAAAAGCTGCAATGGAGAGAACTAAATCGAATCAGGGGTTACATAGGGATAGGCAGTGGTAGAATGAAAGAGAGAGATCAGTCGTTATTTATGGGCTCAGGGAAGCTGAAGGGGAAACTTATGAAGCAAGAAGACAAGGGGAGAAAAAAAGCGATTGAAAGCAATAGGAGAAGATGACATGACCCAGCTGGCAAATTTTCTGAGAATAGGGGGGTTTGCAAGAGGAAGAATCCGGCTAGTCAAAGTGATTTTCAAGACAGAATCAGCTCGAAACAGGATCCTGCAAGAGAAAACAAGACTAAGGGATATGTCAGATTACCGGAATGTGTATCTCGACCGTGACAGAACACGAGAAGAAAGACAGAAACTGAAAGAGAGGGTACAGAGACAAAAGGAGGAAAGAGAGATGGACAGGAGAACCCAGACTCATGAGGAAGCTCAAATACCTTCAGATGTCCCCCAACCTGGACAACCCAAATGCAACCAAACAATCTAAACCAAAACACACATGCCATACCCAATGCTTCCACCCACCTCATTACAAACTCCACCTTCACACCAACCACCCATAGTTCCTCATCAGGTCTCCCACTTTCCCAACCCCAACGTACCCCCCCAGACTACGGTTTTAGAAAAGAAGTTGAAGGTTTGGTATACAAATGCAGATGGTATAACAAATAAATGTGAGGAGTGGCATGAAAGAATAAAGGAGACATCCCCAGACATAATAGCACTCACAGAAACGAAACTCACCAGTTTGATAACATATGCAATCTTTCCACCCGGATATCAAATCCTCAGGAAAGATAGAGGGAGCAGAGGGGGAGGAGGAGTTGCACTGCTCTTTAAGAACCGGTGGGGATTTGAGGAAGTGGAAGGAATGGATGGAATGGGCGAAAGGGACTACATAGTAGGAACAATCCAGTCTGAGGGCCATGATGTGGTAATTGCTGTAATGTACAACCCGCTACAGAACTGCAGGAGGCCAAGAGAAGAATAGGATGAGAGCAACAGAGCAATACTCTTTGCTGACGACACAACTTATGTCATCTCCCACACAAACCTTGCCACACTTAATACCATTGTTAACGACGAATTAATAAAAATATCAACATGGATAACAGCCAATAAACTTACTTTCAACACTGATAAGACCTCCTATATTATGTTTGGCAACAGAGCAGGTGATCCACAATTAAACATTAAGATCAACACTACACCTATTGCTAAACATAATGAGGGCAAGTTCCTGGGCCTTCACCTTGACAGCAGCCTGAAATTCAGCACCCATATCCAACACATAACAAAGAAAGTGTCCAAAACTGTGGGGATCCTCTCTAAGATACGGTATTATGTACCACAATCAGCCCTACTCACACTATACTACTCACTCATCTATCCCTACCTCACATATGCCATTTGTGCATGGGGATCAACAGCAATTACCCACCTAAAGCCAATAATAACAAAACAAAAAGCCGCAGTAAGAATTATCACGCAATCCAACGCTAGGCAGCACACCCCCCACTCTTCAAAGACCTAAACCTACTCACTGTTCAGAACATCCATGCTTACTACTCTGCTATCTACATTTATAGAACCATTAATTCCAACTTTAACCCAGAGCTAAAACACTTTCTTGACAGTTGTGACAGGACCCATAGACATAATACCAGACATAAACATCACTTTGACATTCCCCGTGTCCGACTAAATCTATACAAAAATTCAATGCACATAAAAGGGCCTAAAATCTGGAACTCCCTGCCTGAAAACTCTAGAACTGCAGACATAACCTCCATTTTCAAAAGCACCGTTAAAAAACATCTTATATCACTCACGCACCCAACCGGTAGCTAACCACATGAAAACTACTTTATCTTGCACATATCCACAGCAAAATACACTTATTGATATCTGTGATTCCCCTTAATTTGCACAGGACTAACCAAAATTCTAATACAACTGTTGCTTCATAATTCTTAAGCTAGTCATAAGTTTGCCTAAGACACTCCAATTTAAAAACTGTATTATGCCAATACATCACCTTTACCATTAATATATAAACTAATTGTTAAATTCTTAAATGTTTAAATTCCAGTACCTCAATTTTGTAAACCTAGCTAATCACTACAATTACTTAACCTTACTATCTGTATTATCATTGTGTCGCTATTGAGTAAGACCTATCATAAGACTGCCTGAAAAGCCTAGGCATACCTAGGCATATTATTGGCCATCTTGTAATATCTACTTCATAAAATGTATAATTATATAATTATAAGTACACCCCACCTTGTATATTACCAGAAATAAAGAATTTGAATTTGAATTTGAATGGTAGACACACTAGCCGAGGTGGCCAGAAGAGCCCACACGGGGAGAGCAAAGTTGCTAGTTATGGGTGATTTCAATCACAAGGAGATTGATTGGGAAAACCTGGAGCCCCACGGGGGTCCTGAATCATGGAGAGCCAAGATGATGGATATGGTACTGGAAAACCTCATGCATCAACATGTTAGAGACACTACCAGAGAGAGAGGTGAGGATGATCCAGCAAGACTGGACCTAGTATTCACCTTGAGTAGTTCGGACATCGAGGATATCACGTATGAAAGGCCCCTTGGAGCTAGTGATCATTTCGTTCTGTGTTTTGATTATATTGTTGAGCTACAAGTGGAGAGGGGAGCAGGAATAGGAAGGGAGAAACGAAACTACAAAAGGGGGGACTACACAGGCATGAGGAACTTCCTACAAGACGTTCAGTGGGAGAGAGAATTGGCAGGAAAACCAGTAAAAGAAATGATGGAATATGTGACAACCAAATGCAAAGAGGCAGAGGAGAGGTTTGTCCCCAAGGGAAACAGAAGTAATGGGAAGACCAGAACGAGTCCTTGGTTCACCCAAAGGTGTAGGGAGGCAAAAACTAAGTGCACTAGAGAATGAAAAAAGTACAGAAGGCAAAGGACCCAGGAAAATAAAGAGATTAGCAGAAGAGCCAGAAACGAATATGCACAGGTAAGAAGGGAGGCTCAGTGACAATACGAAAATGATATAGCATCAAGAGTCAAGTTTGACCCAAAGCTGTTGTATAGCCACATCAGGAGGAAAACAACAGTCAAGGACCAGGTAATCAGGCTGAGGAAGGAAGGTGGGGAGTTCACAAGAAACGACCAAGAGGTATGTGAGGAGCTCAACATGAGATTTAAAGAAGTCTTTACAGAGGAGACAGGAAGGACTCCAGGAATTCAGAATAGGGAGGTATACCAAGAAGTGCTGGATGAAATACACACAACCGAGGAGGAGGTGAAGAAGCTGCTATGTGAACTCGATACCTCAAAAGCGGTGGGACCTGACAACATTTCTCCGTGGGTCCTTAGAGAGGAAGCAGAGATGTTGAGTGTGCCACTAACAAAAATCTTCAACACATCCATTGAAACTGGGCAACTACCTGAGGTGCAGAAGATGGCAAATGTAGTCCCAATTTTTAAGAAAGGAGACAGACATGAGGCATTAAATTACAGACCTGTGTCACTGACGTGTATAGTATGCAAAGTCATGGAGAATATCAGGAGGAGAGTGGTGGAGCACCTAGAAAGACACAAGCTTATAAACGACAACCAGCACGGTTTCAGGGAAGGAAAATCCTGTGTCACAAACCTACTGGAGTTTTATGACAAGGTAACATAAGTAAGACACGAGAGAGAGGGGTGGATAGACTGCATTTTCTTGGACTGCAAGAAGGCATTCGACACAGTTCCTCACAAGAGGTTAATGCAAAAGCTAGAGGATCAGGCACACGTAACAGGAAAGGCATTGCAATGGATCAGAGAATATCTGACAGGGAGGCAACAACGAGTCATGGTACGTGACGAGGTGTCAGTGTGGGTACCTGTGACGAGTGGGGTTCCACAAGGGTCAGTTCTAGGACCTGTACTGTTTTTGGTATATGTGAATGACATAACGGAAGGGATAGACTCAGAAGTGTCCGTGTTTGCAGATGATGTGAAGTTAATGAGAAGAATTAAATCAGTCGAGGATCAGGCAGGACTACAAAGAGACCTGGACAGGCTACAAGCCTGGTCCAGTAACTGGCTCCTTGAATTTAACCCTGAAAAATGTAAAGTCATAAAGATCGGGGATGGGCAAAGAAGACCGCAGACAGAGTATAGTCTAGGTGGTCAAAGACTGCAAACCTCACTCAAGTAAAAAGATCTTGGGGTGAGTATAATACCGAGCACATCTCCTGAGGCACACATTAATCAGATAACTGCTGCAGCATACGGGCGCCTGGCAAACCTAAGAATAGCGTTCCAATACCTCACTAAGGAATCGTTCAAGACTCTGTACACCATACACGTCAGGCCCATACTGGAGTATGCAGCACCAGTTTGGAACCCACACCTTGTCAAGTACATCAAGAAACTAGAGAAAGTGCAAAGGTTTGCAACAAGACTAGTCCCAGAGCTAAGGGGATTGTCCTACGAAGAAAGGTTAAGGGAAATCGGCCTGACGACACTAAAGGACAGGAGGGTTAGGGGAGACATGATAACGACATATAAAATACTGCGAGGAATAGATAAGGTGGACAGAGACAAGATGTTCCAAACAGGGGACACAGAAACAAGGGGTCACAATTGGAAGTTGAAGACTCCTATGAGTCAAAGAGATGTTAGGAAGTATTTCTTCAGTCATAGAGTTGTCAGGAAGTGGAATAGCCTAGAAAGTGACGTAGTGGAGGCAGGAATCATACATAGTTTTAAGACGAGGTTTGATAAAGCTCATGGAGCAGGGAGAGAGAGGACCTAGTAGCAATCATTGAAGAGGCGGGGCCAGGAGCTATGAATCGACCCCTGCAACCACACATAGGTGAGTACACACTGTTGTTGGAAGGGTTCTAGGAGATAATTCTTAAGCTAGTCATAAGTTTGCCTTAGACACTCCAATATAGAAACTGTATTATGCCAATATCAGTATATTCATTGTGTCACTATTGAGTAAGATCTATCATAAGACTGCCTGAAATGCCTAGGCATACCTAGGCATATTATTGGCCTTCTTGTAATACGTAACTAATTCATAAAATGTATAAATATTATATGTACACCCTACTTTATAATATTATCAGAAATAAAGTATCTGAATCTGAATCTGAATCTGATAATCACGGACGTAGTGAAACACACTGGTGGGTTGGTGACTGTGTATTGACTTAGTCAGTGAGAGGGGAAAGTGCCAGCCTACTACCTGTCACTGCCTAGGCCTCCAGACAAATGAGGAAGATGCCTCTGGGCGAGTGCGCACAAGCGCAGGACTCATAACGTCATAGGTAGCTAGGGGAGCAAGGGATCTTACGTATAAATATAACTAGTACTTACAATACACTACACAAGTATATACATAGGGATTCAGTACACTTTGAAAGGGTTCTAAGAAGCAAGATCGCCACCCATCTTGATACCCATCAATTGCACAACCCAGGACAGCATGGGTTTAGAGCAGGCCGCTCCTGTCTGTCCTAACTACTGGACCACTACGACAAGGTCCTGGATGCTCTAGAAGATAAACAGAATGCAGATGTTATATACACAGATTTTGCAAAAGCCTTTGACAAGTGTGACCATGGTGTAATAGCACACAAAATGCGTGATAAAGGAATAACAGGAAAAGTTGGTAGATGGATCTATAATTTCCTAACATGTAGAACACAAAGAGTAGTAGTCAACAGAGTAAAGTCTGAGGCAGCTACTGTGAAAAGCTCTGTTCCACAAGGCACAGTACTTGCTCCCATCCTATTCCTCATCCTCATATCAGATATTGACAGGGATATAAGCCACAGTGCTGTGTCTTCCTTTGCAGATGACACCCGAATCTGTATGACAGTGTCCACCGTTGAAGACACGGCTAGACTCCAAGCAGACATAAACCAAATCTTTAAATGGGCTGCAGAAAACAATATGAAGTTCAATGATGAGAAATTTCAATTACTCAGATACGGAAAACGTGAAGAAATTAAAATCTCATCGGAGTACAAAACTAATTCCAACCACACAATAGAGCGAAAAACTAATGTCAAAGACCTGGGAGTGATCATGTCAGAGGATCTCACCTTCAAGGACCATAACAAAGTAGCAATTGCATCTGCTCGGAAAATGACAGGATGGATAATGAGAACCTTCAAAACCAGGGATGCCAAGCCCATGTTGACACTTTACAGATCGCTTGTTCTATCTAGGCTAGAATATTGCTGCACACTAATGGCACCTTTCAAGGCGGGTGAAATTGCTGACCTTGAAAATGTGCATAGAACCTTCACCGCACGCATAAGTGCGATAAACCACCTCAACTACTGGGAACGCTTGAAGTTCCTAAACCTGTACTCTCTAGAACGCAGGCGGGAGAGATACATTATTATATACACATGGAAAATTCTCGAGGGCTTAGTACCAAACTTGCACACAAAAATCACTCCCTACGAAAGCAAAAGACTCAGCAGGCGATGTAACATCCCCCCAATGAAGAGCAGGGGTGCCACTAGCACGTTGAGGGACAATAAGTGTCAGGGGCCCAAGATTGTTCAACTGCCTCCCAGCATACATCAGGGGGATTGCCAACAAACCCCTGGCTGTCTTCAAGCAGGCACTGGACAGGCACCTAAAGTCGGTACCTGACCAGCCGGGCTGTGGTTCGTACGTTGGACTGCGTGCGGCCAGCAGTAACAGCCTGGTTGATCAGGCTCTGGTCCAACAGGAGGCCTGGTCACGGACCGGGCCGCGGGGGCGTTGACCCCTGGAATTCTCTCCAGGTAAACTCCAGGTAGGTAGACACTACTGACAGCTCGGACACGCTACGTATGGCGTCTCGACATAAAATACAACTCTATGGCTGAACAAGCAGGTGGCACTGGGCTGATTCTATACAATAGCAAACACATATATATATATAACTTAGAACTAATCACAGAATTGACAACAGGATTGAATCGACTGAATGGATATTAATACGTATACTGGATTTTATTGTAATGCATTACAAATCATGGTATATATATATATATATATATATATATATATATATATATATATATATATATATATATATATATATATATATATATATGGAGTAAAATTGATCGATCGATCTGTATTCATGCACTCTACAGATTCTGAGGAAGAATATATTTACGAAGAAGAAAGTTTTAACAGAAAAGATAAACCTGGCACGCACAAGTCATACTGTTAAATCTCAGAATTCGAAGGGAACGTGAATACACATAAAAAAAATTCTGGATACTGATCATCTGATAACAAAACACACAGTCGACAACTTCTTTTAGCTGAATCATCTAATTATACAGGCTATTTACATTTAACCCCAATTCTGCTAGGGTAAGGTTTACATATGCAGAATGATAATCATCTCTGGGTGGAGCGAAATCTTTTGCAATTGACAACACATGCCTAGGTTGAGGAGCTTCTAAATGGGTATTTACACAAGAAACTTGAGGATTTCTCAATACTTGTCGTGTATGCAAGGAATAACGACATTCAGGCTGTTCCTCTGGCTGATTACTAGAAGTAGAAGGTACAGGGTCAGACGGATTGTCATTGTCAGTCACAACAGTCTGGTTGTCAGGGACCTCGTCTTCGTCACATACTAACTTCATATGGTCCCAATGCGACTCTTTACATTGACCAGTAATTAATTCTCTAACTTTATACTTATTGCCATTGATATATTCGACTACTCGATATGGACCAACAAACTTTTGATCGATCTTAGGCATTGCGGATGTTTTATTAAAGTTAGTCAGCAACACTCTTGAACCTACTTTAATTTTGGTCGGTTTTACTCGAGTATTAGTTACTCAAGTAAATTCTGCTGTTGATTTATGAAGTGTTTCACGGATTCTTCTGAAAACACTGAGCTTGGCTGGTACGAGTTGCTATGAAATTATCAGGATCATAAGTTGGTTTCGGAGTCGAATATAACAACTCATAAGGCAAACGTTTATCAACACCGTACAACGCATAATGTGGAATGTCACCTATTGAAGCATTATAGGCAGAATTTATTGCACACTGAACATCAGGTATAACTTCATCTCAGGTTGCACTATTGGGATTGACAGTGGCCCTCAAGACATCAAGTACTTTCTTATTGGTTCTTTCTGCTAAACCATTACTGGCAGAATGGTGAGGAATAATGGTTGATTTAGTGATCTTATACAAAGCACACAAGCTTTCTAGGATCTCGTTACAGAACTCACCTCCATTATCTGTCACTAAGGATTTAGGAGTGGTATGTATACAGATTATACGTTCCTTAAATGCTTTAGCTACTGTCTCGGCAGTCTTATCTGGGATCCATTCATAGCTTCAAGAAGAGATATGATATGGCTCAAGGCGAAGGGAGAGTGACCCAGTAGCGGCCAGTGAAGAGGCAGGGCCAGGAGCTATGACTCGACCCCTGTAACCACAACTAGGTGACTTCCATCTAGAAATTACATCTCGCACACTCGCAAGAGTATGTACAGCTACTCCACTCTGCTTATTGCTTGACTAAGCTTAGTAATCCCCTGAGGTTACAGATAGTGAATAACACTGATGCTAAGAAAGACATGTGCGGTAAATACGATACATTATTAAGGAAACGTTCCACCATTCAATTTCTTTATCAATCCGACACAGACTAAAAAGCAAATAGAATATATAGTGGGTGAGGTCAGGTGGTGCATTGGCCGGAGGGCAGAGCTAGGTGATGGCTGGCATGCTTGGCAAATATCTACTGGGCACGAATTTCCGAAATCATGATACTGCCTTTAATTTGAGCGATGACGTTGGCGGTAAAGATGAGAGCCGATTGTCAACAATGTCTAGGACATAAGACCTATCTCCGACCTACTGTATATGTATACAAACTGAGAGTTAATAATAATATCTTTATTTACTACAAGTACATGTACATGGTATACAGGTCTAGCTGACATCAGTGACATACTACTATATAGAAAGTCCCTTGTTATGCTGAGCATTTCGGGCAGATTAGGTCAGTGTCCTAGGATGCGACTCACACCAGTCGACTAACACCCAGGTACCCATTTTACTGATGGGGAACATAGACAACAGGTGTAAAGAAACACGCCCAATGTTTCTGCCCTGGCTGGGAATCGAACCCAGGCCCTCGCCGTGTGAAGCGAGAGCTTTAGTTTAAGGATTTAAATATTCTTGCCTGAATGTATCCAGTTCACCAATAACCAGTGCTAAGTACGTAATGAGTCTGTCAGTTACTCTTAAGTCACAGGGAGTCGACATCCTGGGCATTCAAAGTGAGAACCGGATAGCACTCCTCCTAGAGAAGGGGTGAACGTCTGCTTAGCTATTTGTCAAGCAATGGCGAGGAAGACCCTCTGCTAGAAATAATGGAGAGTAGGAGGATGTTGTCCTTGTGGGTTTTGGGTAGCCCACAGATAGATGGTAAATCCGAACTTTCAAATGTTTCATGGATTCATTATTTATTTGTTCCTTCAACTTCTTACCAATGTCTCTGTCTTATTCCAAGTGGCGGCGGACGACACACGGTGACATTAAACTTTTCATATGTGTAAGTGACAGATGCCTCTGCTTTGTATGTAATCAGCTTAATTTAGAATAACTATTCCGCTCTCTCTTTGTTTGATTTAACGATCATCTTATTATTTTTTCTTAAGGTTAAGAAATATTAAGAAGTACTGCTGTGGGATGTCGTATTAATTATTAGTGAAGAATTCATCAACTGGCTGCATCATGAGGCCTTTGAGGCAGAAAGCTTTTATGTACATGAAGTTCAGAAAATTATTACCTCCTATTAATCTAAAGTATTTTTTAATTTTTTATGACAAAATTAATTCTAATGTCCAGTAATTCAATTTCATGTTTATTTCACTTTAGTTGAATCAGTAGGGACTTCCAAACCGGGATTGTCGAATACAAAAGGATGGGCAGGGGTAGAGGAGAAATCTCTTTACGTAAACATTTGAGGCTTAAGGATCAATACAATCGCTGGGAAAATTCTACAATTATTCACTTCAGCTCACACATGCTTGCTGGATGCTTAAGCCACTATCACTAAAACTTGCTTCAAACCCTCCAACACTTCCTGCGATGTTACACACTCCCTTCACACACCCTAGGTTTGTACACCATTTTTCCCCATCCTTCCTAAACAGCCACACAATTCCAACAATCTCTACTGCTCTCTAAATTATGCCTTTCATACTACCTCACAGTCTTCTCATTTCTTTACTTATTTTTCTCTGCATAATATCCACACCACACACTGATAACAGACACGACATAGGTCATAGCCTCACCGAATGATGTGTATGTATGTGTGTTTGCATTTGCACATGTATATATATATATATATATATATATATATATATATATATATATATATATATATATATTATATATATCATGTATATATATATATATATATATATATATATATATATATATATATATATATATATATATATATATATATATATATATATATATATAGTGTCAATAACTACACTGCACTAGCCAGGGTCGAACCTGGTGAGCGAAAACACATGACGCTCTAGTCCACTGAACCACACAATCCAAACAAAACAGTATATTATATTATTGTAATCACGAACGAGTGATATTGATCAATAACTACACTGCACTAGCCAGGGGTCGAACCCATGATGCTTTGGCCCACCTCATGGTGAGCGAAAACACATGACGCTCTAGTCCACTGAACCACACAATATCAATACCACTCGTTTGTGGTTATAATAATATAATATACTGCTTGTTGAGCTAGTACACCAAACAGGGAGTAGAATGAAATTAACTTAGAGGCGTCTACACCACCGTATGTCCTTGGGTAGCGAGTATAACATTCAGTGCTACTGGATGCGCTACTCTTAAGGATTGTGTGGTTCAGTGGACTAGAGCGTCATGTGTTTTCGCTCACTATGAGGTGGGCCAAAGCATCATGGGTTCGACCCCTGGCTAGTGCAGTGTAGTTATTGATCAGTACCACTCGTTCGTGGTTACAATAATATATATATATATATATATATATATATATATATATATATATATATATATATATATATATATATATATATATATATATGTGTGTGTGTGTGTGTACGTACTCACTATGTACTCACCTATATGTGGTTGAAGTGGTCGATTCACGGCTCCTGTGACTATTTATCTGTGTGTGTGTGTGTGTCTGCGTGTCTCTGTTCGTATTGTTACGAAAAGCAAAAACTCTGCCTAAATAAATTCCATAATGAAAATACAAATACTGCTGCTGCTAATAATAATAATAATAATAATAATAATATCATTATTATCATCACTGACACTCATTATCACAACGCACAGAGAGAGTATTACACAGACAAGTCCTCCCACCTATAAAAGTTACTACCAGCACTAAGTTACATTTTTCCCCGGTTTGGGGACAGTTCGTGAAATGAAAAGTGATAAAACTAGGATTTCATTCTCACTTTACAGCTCCGCCTAATGACCAACATCATTCCGCCTGAGGCGAGCCAAAGAAATTACAAATCTGTAATCCAAGAGGCGAGTTAATGAGATAACTAAAGAAGTCTCGCCCCGCCTTTAGTGATCACAATTTTTGGGGAGGCTACTAATTTATTGCCGATCGCTTGATTACAGCACGAATTTATCACCAATTTCCGCTTGAAGTGTGAAGCCGGGTGGGTGGTAGGGATTCTTGGCCCAGATGCTGGTAGGGGGTGGGTGTTATTGCTGGGACGGCAGGGTGGGATTGCTGTTTCTGGGAGAGGCAGGAGATACCAAACCTGATTTGCTCGTGCTGTTTATATTGCTAATTCCCCTGAGTCTTAACTATCACGTGATGGATTCTGACTGAGTTTGCCTTTTTTTCTCTCTCTCTGTTGTATTTTTTTTTCCTAAGTATCCGCGAGCCCAAGACACGAGACACATCTACTTTTTTTTTCACAGGCTAAGAGCTGTTATCATACCTCAGCTCATTTCAAAGCCCAGCCTATAAAGAACAAAAAGGCACAATACTACCACCTCCCAGGATGCGACTCACAACAGTCAACTAACACCTAATGCACCCGCAATGCACAGCATATTAGGGGCTTTTGGCATGTACATCTCATTACTAACTATATTTCTTGTCTACCATGTCTCAATAAATTATTATTATTATTATTATTATTATTATTATTATTATTATTATTATTATAAGTACCACTTAGCTTCACAGGGCAGGATATCTTTCAATAGCTGTCTCAAAAAACTCCATATACAGATTGCTCAATAGGAGAGACAATAGATTTCCCATAGTCATTTCCTGTCTTTGAACGTAATATTTCCCTTTGAACTCAAACTTGCAATCAGCTACACACAACTTAATCAACCCAATAATGGTGTTCGTATCGAACGACAATGGGAACTCATCTAATTCTTCACTGTGTTGTTTACCTGTGTTCCTGCTTCGGAGCTGTTATCCTATCTGGATGAAGAATTAGATGAGTTCCCCTTGCCGTTCGATAAGTACACCATTATTGGGTTGATTAAGTACTGTGTAGTCGATTACAAGTTTGAGTTTAGAGGGAAATATGTTCAAAGGCAAGGAATGGCTATGGGAAATCCATTGTCTCCTCTACTGAGCAATCTGTATATAGATTTTTTTGAGATTAAGCTGTTGAAATATATCCTGCCCTGTGAAGCTAAGTGGTCCAGATTTGTGGATGAAATCTTGTCTTTGGCCGAATGATATGGATCTGGACACATTTTTACCGAGACATAACACTCTTGTCCAGTCTATTAAATTCACTGTGGAGAAAGAAGTGGACTTTAAACTTCCATTCTTAAATGTTCTGATCCACCGGGTTGATAGAAAGTTCAAGTTTATAGTATATAGGAAGGTCACTAATGTTTGCTCATACATTCACTACTACTCCAGCCATAAAACAAGAGTAAAATGGAGTGTCTTTCTCACTATG
Source organism: Cherax destructor (assembly GCA_009830355.1). NCBI lineage: Eukaryota > Metazoa > Arthropoda > Malacostraca > Decapoda > Parastacidae > Cherax > Cherax destructor. The sequence goes on along the minus strand of WNWK01005657.1, from coordinate 26,203 downwards.
TTTCTGAGAGCCTCCCGAGTGTGCAACCCGGAGCTTCTTCATGAGGAAATTAGGGAAACCTTTGATATTGCTGCAAAACTACTTACCCTAAAGAGTTTGTAGAAGCTACTTTGCTGGCAGACAGGAAAACTTACCATAGGACTTAACCTAGGGTAACACCTCAGATTAAGAATATGCTGGTTTTCCCATACAATGAGGATTTATCTGTTGTGACAAATGCCCTAAAAAGATTCAACATACAAGTAGTTTTAAAGAATTAACGGACGATTAAAAGCATTTTGATAAAGAATTCCCTTCAAAACTGTGATGGTGGTGTTTACAACTTTTCAGGATTGGTTGTAATGGCTGCAACTTATCTTACGTGATGTTAGATGTTAGGTTAATACAACACCAATATTCGATATGAACACCTCAGAAATCGAATGCAATATTCAACCACATCTGGGCTTGAAATAACCCTGGAAACTGGTCGGAAGCCAGAGTCCTGATTCCTTGCGCCTCTTGGCTGGAAAAAAATATGTATTTTAGAATCGGTAATTATAAAACATGATAAACTTTTTTTTATATAATAATAGTTTTGGATTGCTCAAACCTGGCTCTTTTATAATTGAGGCTCTTGTACATAACCTTAAGCTGGATTCCGATATAATTTTTTTTTGGACTGTCGTAAATGTAGTTCCACACTGACGAATTGAGGTGTTGGCCCTAGACCCATTTTCTTTAATATGACTAAGAAATTTTCTAAAATCAAGTACTAGATACTTTAAAGTCTTTTATAACGATAAGAATTGGAGTCTGATGGCATGTTTGTGATTGACATGTCACTAATTGTTACCCAGTGTGCTGCGGTAAAATATTTTATAAAAAAACGCTTCATACAATGTCATAGTTCCGAGTTTGTACTGGAACGGAACGTGTTTTATCCCTGTCGCGGCAGAGTGGCCAAGCACAGGAGCAGATGAGGTGTTGGAGACGGGTGGTGAGGTGTATAATATAAGTAATTTTGTATTCACGTGCTCTCATGTTTTTTTTAAAGCCCTAGTGTGTGCAAGGGTCTGTTTTGGAGAGTATAACGTTTTAACTGTAGGCTAAGTAGCCTGCAGAAAGAAAGGTGGTGTCATGGAGCCTCCCTGTTAATAAATGCTTATTTGGTGAACTGGAGTGTATTTGTTTTTGTAGTAGGTTATAAGTTGTATATAATTTACTTTAATATATAGACATATTTTTATATAAGTGAGTTTTTGTCTTTCATTCCTAAATTAAAATTGTTTAACATATAATTGTGTGCTGGCCCGAGAGTTGCTGTGTTTTTTCAATGTAATTTAAATGCCCCTAGACAGCAGATTGAGCAGCCATTTAGGAGCCAGGAGATTTTATTTAAGTCGTAACACTAATGTTGTGGTTGTTAGGTCATTACTACATATTCAATGCTTCTGGTCTTTATATGCTTTATGTTTATATGATATAATACGTTGTCCGCATTTCTTGCACTTGGCACTCTGCTCGGCGCCCATTTCTGTTATTCTGGAGAGGCAGTTGTTTTCCCTGAACGAATCTGCTGGATTTACCAATCTATCTATCTATCTATCTATCTATATATATATATATATATATATATATATATATATATATATATATATATATATATATATATATATATATATATATTACCAATCTATCTATCTATCTATCTATCTATCTATCTATCTATCTATCTATCTATTATATATATATATATATATATATATATATATATATATATATATATATATATATATAGTATATATATTGCGGTGTTTAGTGTTTGTAACTAGACAAGATTATCATATCCAGAAGCACCTCAAGACTTGCTGCCTAGATCATCCAGTGAGGATAAATTATCCTGCCAGCATGTGTTAGCAATGTGAAAGTTGCCTTGAATTGTGGAATTAATAAATTTAGCGAACAAGATGGGAAGGTGGGAGTTCTTGTGCCAGTGACAAAGAAGATCAAAGAAAGAGATAATTAAAAAGGTCCTCTTGGGAAATACAATGCTGCTGACGAAGACAAAAAAAATGAGGATTTGTGCTATGTTCAGTGTGTGTGTACTCACCTAGCTGTGGTTGCAGGGGTCGAGTCACAGCTCCTGGCCCCGCCTCTTCACTGACCGCTACTAGGTCACTCCACCCGCTCCATGACCTTTATCATACCTCTCTTTAAAGCTATGTATGGATCCTGCCTCCAGTACATCACTTCCCAGACTATTCCACTTCCTGACCACTCTGTGACTGAAGAAATACTTCCTAACATCCCTGTGACTCATCTGAGTCTTCAACTTCCAACTGTGACCCCTTGTTGCTGTGTCCCATCTCTGGAACATTCTGTCTCCGTCCACCTTGTCAATTCCTCTCAGTATTTTATATGTCGTTATCATATCCCCTCTATCTCTACTGTCTTCCAGTGTCGTCAGGTCGATTTCCCTTAACCTCTTCTCGTAGGACATACCTCTTAGCTCCGAGACTAGTCTTGTTGCAAACCTTTGCACTTTCTCTAAATTCCTTACATGCTTGGCTAGGTGTGGGTTCCAAACTGGGGCTGCATACTCCAATATAGGAATGACATACACGGTGTACAGGGTCCTGAACGATTCCTTATTGAGATATCGGAATGCTATTCTTAGGTTTGCTAGGAGCTCACATGCTGCAGCAATTTTCTGATTGATGTGTGCCTCAGGAGATGTGCTCCGTATTATAGTCTCTGCCCCCTTGACTGTACACCGTTTGCGGTCTTCTTTGCCCTTCCCCAATCTTCAGGACTTTGCACTTGGTGGGGTTGAACTCCAGGAGCCAATTTTTGGACCAGGCCTGCAGCCTGTCCAGATCCCTTTGTAGTTTCGCCTGGTCCTTCTCCGATTGAATTCTTCTCATCAACTTCACATCATCTGCAAACAGGGACACTTCTGAGTCTATTCCTTCCGTCATGTCGTTCACATTTACCAGAAACAGCACCGGTCCTAGGACTGATCCCTGTGGCACCCCGCTCGTCACAGCGCCCACTCTAACACCTCGTCACGTACCATAAGTAAGTAAGCTTATTCAGGTATACACAAATACAGTTACATAGATTATCATACATAGCATCATATGTGTAGAGAACCTAGGATAACCCAAAAAAAAGTCAGACAGAGACTTATTTCCATTGGGATCATTTTAATACCTTATTATTATACTATACTCGCTGATATCTTCCCGACAGGTGTTCACTGATCCATTGCAGTGCCTGAGTGTGTGTTTGTGTGTGTGTGGTGTATGTGTAATGTGTGTGTGTGTGTGGTGTATATGTGTGTGTGTGTGGTGTATATGTGTGTGTGTGTGGTGTATATGTGGTATGTGTGTGTGTGTGTGTGTGTGTGTGTGTGTGTGTGTGTGTGGTGTATATGTGTGGTGTGTGTGGTGTGTTTGTGTGTGTGTGGTGTATATATGTGGTGTGTGTGTGTGGTGTATATGTGTGGTGTGTGTGTGTGTGTGTGGTGTATATGTGTGGTGTGTGTGTGTGGTGTATATGTGTGGTGTGTGTCTGTGGTGTGTGTGTGTGTGGTGTGTGTGTGGTGTGTGTGTGGAGTGTACTCACATAGTTGTGGTTGCAGGGTCGAGTCATAGCTCGTGGCCCCGCCTCTTCACTGGCCGCTACTGGGTCACTCTCCCTGCGCCATGAGCTTTATCAT
>WNWK01005657.1:0-17500 GCA_009830355.1 Cherax destructor | reverse complement strand
GACTCTCATTTTAGCCTTTTTGGCACTTTGACTCTCTTACCTCCATCATTTCTTGTACAGTTCTGCCTTCCATTTTCCTTTCCCATTCCATTTAAGGTAAGAAAATTTGTCATGCCATTATAGTCCCGTCTTTCGTAATCCCATTTTCTGTTACATGCTTCTTCCCTTTCTTTCTCCATTTCCCTTCCACCAGCGATCATGCTTAGTACAGCGTGACCGCTAGCACATATTGGTTCCCCACAATAAAATTTCACTGTTTCTTTTTCATTTTGTGTAAGAACCAGATTGTGTCTGTCTGGTCATTCACCTCTCCTCACTCTGGTTTCCTTCACATGTTGGATCAAAAAGTTCTTCATAACCGTGTCCAGAAATTTCGCTCTCCATGTTTCTAGTCCGCCATGGGGGTCCCATTCGGTCTCCTTTTAGTTGAAGTCTCCTAGTACTAGGAGTTTAGCTTTATTTCTTGTTTGTCCTCTCAGCTACTGCTTCAGGTACGTAAATCATTGCCTGTTATTTTTACCATACTTCTCCCTTGGTCTTCTGTTGTTTGTTGTTGGTTTATATAACACTGCCACTGTTACTTTTTGACTCTCTGGATGTTACAGTGCCTGCTATATAGTCCCTGAACTCTAGTGTTTCCAAGCTTCTCAAATCTCCAGTGATTTATGACCCATCAGTGCTACCTTTCCTCCTCCTCCTCTGGTTCCCTTTTCCCTTCTTACTATTTGTTAACCCTCTGGGAATACCGCATTTATCATCCCTGAGAATTTCGTCTCTGTTATAGCTACTATATCAGGGTTTTGTTTCCCAACTCTTTCTCTTATGGCTTCACACTTGTTGGTTACCTCCATCTACATTCAAGCATCATAATCTCATTCTTCTAAGTCTTACTGTTTTCTGTTCATACTATTTACTCGCTTCATTGCTGGAGGTGTACTGGGCTGAGGGTCTCTGAGGAGTGCTGGGGTATTTCCTATCCTCCTGTTCCTGTTGTTCCACCATTTCTGCAATGAATGTTCTGTTCTCCGTTTCATTCCCGTTTTCTTCTTTCCCATTTCTCCCTCTGCCCTTCATTCCTCTTTTATCCGATCTTCCTCGATAAACTCAGTGTCGAAGTATCGAGATCCCCTCTAACTTGATTACCTCATTACTAGAATACTCGTTTCTGACTTCATTAACGCAATTCGTAATGGCCTTATCCTTCCCTCTGCATATGCTCCCACATGTTAAAAAAAACATGGATTTCACTTGCCTTTTTTGCCGCTCTCAATTCTTCCATCAGTTTTCCACTTTTTTATTTTCTTCTTCCTTCATACTTTTCTCTATTTCTCTTTCTTAATTTTGGCCGAACATATAATAGCTGAGTGTGTGTACTCACCTAGTTATACTCACCTAATTGTGGTTGCAGGGGTCGAGTCACAGCTCCTGGCCCCGCCTCTTCACTGGTCGTTACTAGGTCACTCTTCCTGCTCCATAAGCTTTATCATACCTCTTCTTAAAGCTATGTATGGATCCTGCCTCCACTACATCACTTCCCATACTATTCCACTTCCTGACCACTCTGTGACTGAAGAAATACTTCCTAACATCCCTGTGATTCATCTGAGTCTTCAACTTCCAACTGTATCCCCTTGTTGCTGTGTCTCATCTCTGGAACATTCTGTCTCTGTCAACCTTGTCGATTCCTCTTGGTATTTTATATTATCATCATATTCTCCCTATCTCTCCTGTCTTATAGTGTCGTCAGGTCGACTTCGCTTAACCTCTCCTCGTAGGACATACCCCTTAGCTCCGGGACTAGTCTTGTTGCAAACCTTTGCACTTTCTCTAATTTCCTTACGTGCTTGGCTAGGTGTGGGTTCCAAACTGGTGGTGCATACTCCAATATGGGCCAAACGTATACAGTGTACAGGGTCCTGAACGATTCCTTATTAAGATGTCGGAATGCTGTTCTTAGGTTTGCTAGGCGCCCATATGCTGCAGCAGTTATTTGGTTGATGTGCGCCTCAGGAGATGTGCCCGGTGTTATACTCACCCCGAGATCCTTTTCCTTGAGTGAAGTTTGTAGACTCTGGTCCCCTCCGTCTGCGGTCTTCTTTGCCCTTCCCCAATCTTCATGACTTTGCACTTGGTGGGGTTGAACTCCAGGAGTCAGTTGCTGGACCAGGCTTGCAGCCTGTCCAGATCCCTTTGTGGTTCTGCCTGGTCCTCGTCCGATTGGATTCTTCTCATCAACTTCACATCATCTGCAAACAGGGACACTTCGGAGTCTATTCCTTCCGTCATGTCATTCACAAATACCAGAAACAGCACCGGTCCTAGGACTGACCCCTGTTTAACCCCGCTAGTTACAGGCGCCCACTCTGACACCTCGCCACGTACCATGACTCGCTGTTGTCTTACTGACAGTTATTCCGTGATCCTTTGTAATGCCTTCCCTGTTATCCTTGCCTGGTCCTCAAGCTTTTGTACTAATTTCTTGTGTGGAACTATGTCAAACGCCTTCTTACAGTCCAAGAAAATGCAATCTACCCACCCCTCTCTCTTTTGTCTGACTGCTATCACCCTGTCATAGAACTCCAGTAGGTTTGTGACACAGGATTTCCCGTCCCTGAAACCGTGCTGACTGTCGCTGATAAGCTCATTCCTTTCTAGGTGCTCCACCAATCTTCTGATAATCTTCTCCATGACTTTGCATACTATACATGTCAGTGACACTGGTCTTTAGTTTAATGCTTCGTGTGTCTTCTTTTTTAAAAATTGGGACTACATTTGCTGTCTTCCATAAGTCAGGTAGCCGCCCTGGAGAGATGTTATCAGGCCCCATTGCCTTTGAGGTATCTAGCTCTCTAAGCAGCCTCTTGACCTCTTCCTCGGTTGTATGAATTGTGTCCAACACTTGATGGTGTACCCCACCTCTCCGTCTTTCTGGAGTCCCTTCTGTCTCCTCTGTGAACACTTCTTTGAATCTGATGTTGAGCTCCTCTCATACTTCCCCGTCGTTTCTTGTGATCTCCCCTCCTTCCTTCCTCAGTCTGATTACCTACTCCTTGACTGTTGTTTTCCTCCTGATGTGGCTGTACAACAGCTTCGATTCAGATTTGGCTTTCGCTGCTACGTCATTTTTGTATTGTCGTTGAGCCTCCCTTCTTACCTGTGCATAGTCGTTTCTGGCTCTACGACTGCTCTCCTTATTCTTCCATTCTCTAACACATTTGGTTTTGGTCTCCCTACACCTTTGGGTGAACCACGGGCTCATCCTGGCTTTCTCGTTATTTCTGTTACCCTTGGGCACAATCCTCTTCTCAGCTTCCTTGCATATTGTTGTCTCATATTCAATCATCTCGTTTACTGACTTCCCAGCCAGTTCTCTGTCAAACTGAACCCCGTGCAGGAAATTCTTCATGCCTGCATAGTCCCCTTTCTTGTAGTTTGGCTTCATTCATCCTGCCCTTCCTGCTTCCCTCTCCACTTGCAACTCTACTATGTAATCGAAGCTCAGAACCCCGTGATCACTGGCCCCAAGGGGTCTTTCATATGTGATGTCTTTAATATCAGCACTACTCAAGGTGAATACTAGTACATGAAGTTTTTCAGTACCACCTCCATCATCTTAGCCCTCCAAGTTTCTGGGCCCCCATGTGGCTTCAGGTTCTCCCAGTCGATTTCCTTGTGGTTGATGTTCCCCATAATCAGCAGCTTTGCCCTGCTCGCATGAGCCCTTCTGCCCACTTCAGCCAGTGTGTCAACCATCGCTTTATTACTCTTGGCCTCCTGCTGTTCTGTGGTGGGTTATACATCACTGCAGTTACCACCTTGGAACCTCCAGACTGAAGTGCTCCTATTATGTAGTCTCTTGCTTCTCTTCTGTCTCTTCTCTCCAGCTCATCAAAATCCCATTGGTTTTTGATGAGCAGTGCCACTCCTCCACCCCCTCTGTCTTTCCTCAGGATCTGATACCCCGTTGGAGAGATGGCATCTGTTATCATTCCTGTGAGCTTGGTTTCTGTGAGAGCTATGATGTCTGGTGTTGCCTCTTTGACTCTCGTGCCACTCCCACTTCTTCGTTATTCCATCAGCGTTGGTGTTGGTGTGTGTGTGTGTACTCACCTAGTTGTGGTTGCAGGGATAGAGTCATAGCTCCTGGCCCCGCCTTTTCACTGGTCGCTACTAGGTTCACTGCTCCATGAGTCGTGACCCCTTGTTGCTGTGTCCCATCTCTAAAGCATTCTGTCCCTGTCTACCTTATAAATTCCTCTCAGTATTTTATGTCGTTATTATGTCCCCCCTATTCCTCCTGTCCTCTAGTGTCGTTAAATTGATTTCTCTTAACCTCTTCTCGTAGGGCACACTCCTTAGCTCCGGGACTAGTCTTGTTGCAAACCTTTGCACTTTCTCTAATTTCCTGACGTGTTTTACCATGTATAGGTTCCATTCTGGTGCTACATACTCCAATACGGGCCTCACGTGCACAGTGTCTTGAATGACTCCTTAGGTACACAAATAACCCGCACAAAGAAGAGAGGAGCTTACGACGACGTTTCGGTTCGACTTGAACCATTTACAAGTCGGACCGAAACGTCATCGTAGGCTCCTCTCTTCTTTGTGCGGGTTATTTGTGTATTGTTACAGTCACGGTATTGTGCTTTTTTTTGTTATTTATAGACTCCTTAGATGCCGAAACGCTTTTCTTAGGTTTGCCAGGCGCCCATATGCTGCAGCAGTTATTTTGGTTGATGTACACCTCAGGAGATGTGCTCGGTATGATGCTCACCCCAAGATCCTTTTCCTTGAGTGAGTTTTGCGGCCTCTGACCTCTTAGACCGTAATCCGTCTGCAGTGTTCTTTGTCCTTCCCCAAACTTCATGACTTTGTACTTGCTGGGGTTAAACTCTATGAGCCATTTGTCGGACCAGGCTTGTAGCCTGTCCAGGGCTCCATGCAGGCTTACCCGATTTTCGTCCATTTGTATCCTTCTCATTAGCTTCACATCGTCTGTAAACAGAGACACCTCTGAATCTGTTCCTTCCGTTATGTCATTCACATACTATAAAGAGCACCGGACCCAGGACTACTTTTGTGGAACCCCACTCGACATACATCCACTCTGACACCTCGTCACGTACCAACACACGTTGTTTCCTTCCTGTCAGATATTCCCTGATCCACTGCAGTACTTTCCCTGTTATTCCTGCCTGCTCCTCTAGCTTTTCAACCAGTATCTTGTGTGGTACTGTATCGATAACCTTCTTACAGTCCAAGAAGATGCAGTCTACCTGTGTGTGTGTGTGTGTGTGTGTGTGTGTGTGTAGGTGAGTGCGTTCGCTCATACGTGCGTACGTTCTTATGTGCATGCGTATGTGAATGCACGAGCAGGTACAGCATGTGTGTGTGAGTGCAGGTATAGCAGGTTTGTGAGTACAGGTACAGCATGCAAGTGCAGGTCCAGCATGTGTGAGCACAGGTCCAGCATGTGTGTGAGTACAAGTACATGCACTCATTTCCTGCAACGTTAAAAAAAAGTCTTCTATAACGCATTTAAGAATCACAAGATCATAAAATAGATCCAAGAACGAGAACAAAAAAATATGTCATAACTTCTTTAGTAAGAGAGAGACTCGGCTTGTAGAAGTGCCACACCAGAGATTCTTTTCTTTTCGTCTTAAAGACTTTTTTACTTATATAAGAGACTTAAATATACCGTCCTCGAGGTGAAGAACAACTGGACAGTTAAGTCCGAATCACTAGTGAAAAAAAGGCACCGGAGAGGAGGGGGGCGTTTGTTTTGGTGCGAGGGACAGATGAGCCACTCACAATGTAATCACGTCGTAGTGAAAACACTTGCTAACACGAATTAACTTGACATCCACGAAAGAATGGTGAAGGGGGAGGCGGGAACCATCGGAAAACTAATCGAGGTCAGGCCAATTTGCTGGGGAGAATAAGAAACCAGGGAAAAATTTAAAGCATAACGTATGACAAACACTTCGATAAATATTTCCAAAAAGCGGGAAATAAAATCAGGTTTCTGTACATGTTTCTTGTCAAGTTTCAATTGTTTTCTGTAGAGAGTAGAAAAGAGGCGAACGAAAATCAGGAAAATCACATTATTCTCAAAAAAAAAAAAGCATCGTTTCCTTTCCATTCCCGTCAGAGATCAGATAATAAGAGACCATGTCCATCAGGAAGAGGAAGTGGCCACTATTTACCGAAGGAAGGAGCAACGCGCCAAGACCTGCTACACAGTCTGCCAATTGAGGAATGCTGACCCACTCAGATAATTCTTTCTTAAGACGACCGAAAATAAATGACACACATATATATATTTAGTGAGCAAGGAATCATGCAGGAAAAAATAGAATTGTGTCTATCTGTTGGTTAAGCAGACAAGGCGAGGCGAGTCTCTGGAAAAAAAGACACTAATAACAGAGAAACCTTTCTAATATAACGTTTCGTCCAAGACTGAGCTATTACAAGTAAACACTAACGAGCAAATACAGCGCCCCATATAGCACAAGATCACCGTAAGGTCAGGCTTGATGAAAGACAGGTCACACATTAGGTCATCATACTGCGAGATCAAGTCTGGTGAGGTCAGGTAATGGTGGGAGAAATGAGTCTGAATAAACTGATAAGTTTATAAAGAACAAAAAGACACAATACCGTGACTGGAACAATACACAAATAACCCTCACATAGGATAAAGGAGCCTACGACGACGTTTCGGTCCGACTTTTACTATTACAAAGACACTAAAAGAAAGGAGAGGAGCCAGTATATATATAGGCCAGTTGGCAGAGACGAGACAAGAGAGGTGGGAGGAGTAGAGGTAAGGCAGGTAGTGGTAGTAGTGGTAGTAGAGGTAAGGCAGGTAGTGGTAGTAGAGGTAAGGCAGGTAGTGGTAGTAGAGGTAAGGCAGGTAGTGGTAGTAGTGGTAGTAGAGGTAAGGCTGGTTATTTGTGACAAGTATATTATATTACTAGGACGCTTGTTTCTGCCTTCATTAACGCCTTTATGTACATTAAACTATTTTGTTCAATAGTTTTGGTGAGGTAGATGACTGGTGCTTCCAGAAGCACTGATCAGTGTACAGTCCTGGTGTGACGTATTGCCCATATTGTTTATGATTCATAAAATAAACATAATAAACTGGCCACCTTGCTCCCATCCACTGTACCCGCCATTACTTGACCTCACCGGACTTGATCTCGCACTTTAATGACCTAATGTGTGACCTCCTCTCACAATGTGTGACTTCGAGTCTAACCTCAAGGTGCTCGTTTGTCATACAGGGCGATGTATTTGCTCATACTTTTGTATACAATAAATCCCAGCCTTGAGCGAAACGTTGTATTAGAAGGACTCTCTGCTACTAGTGTCTTTTTTTTCCGCCATTTGTCAGATTTTGCCAATGTTTACCTAAAATGTGTCACCCTGATCCTCGGGAAATAACTTTGTTATATTGCTCGTTTCTCAATGAATTACTCGGTGGCGTTCACTAATTGTGTTGTGTTGGTATATCACGGAGTTTGGCGGTTACCTGGAGAGTTTTTTATACTCGAAAAACAGTGAAAGAAGTGTTAGTTACCGTTTGTCCAAGGCACTTGTGACTAAGATACTTGGCATTTTTCTTTTTTAGTGCGTGCGTGTGTGTGTGTGTGTGTGTGTGTGTGTGTGTGTGTTAGTTACCATTTTGTCCTAATCACATGTCGATTAGTCACTAGGCCTGTTGTATATGCGTGCGTGTATAAGTTAGTTACCATTTTGTGTGTGTGTGTACTCACCTAGTTGTGGTTGCAGGGGTAGATTCAAAGCTCCTTGCCCCGCCTCTTCACTGGTCGTTACTAGGTCATTCTTCCTTCTCCATGAGCTTTATCATACCTCTTCTTAAAGCTATGTATGGATCCTGCCTCCACTACATCACTTTCTAGGCTATTCCACTTCCTAAGAACTCTGTGACTGAAGACATACTTCCTAACATCCCTGTGATTCATCTGAGTCTTCAAATTCCAACTGTGACCCCTTGTTGCTGTGTCCCATCTCTGGAACATCCTGTCTCTGTCCACCTTGTCGATTCCTCTCAGTATTTTATATCGTTATCATATCCCCCCTATCTCTCATGTCCACCAGTGTCGTCAGGTTTATTTCCCTTAATCTCTCCTCGTAGGGCATGCCTCTTAACTCCAGGACTAGTCTTGTTGCAAACCTTTGCACTTTCTCTAATTTCCTTGTGCTTGGCTAAGTGTGGGTTCCAAACTGGTGCTGCATACTCCAATATGGGCCTAACGTACACAGTGTACAGGGTCCTGAACGATTCCTTCTTGAGATGTCGGAATGCTATTCTTAGGTTTGCTAGGCGCTCATATTCTGCAGCAATTATTTGGTTGATGTGCGCATCAGGAGATGTGCCCGGTGTTATAATCACCCCAAGATCCTTTTCCTTGCGTGAGGTTTGTAGCCTCTGGCTTCCTAGACTGTACTGCGTCTGCTGTCTTCTTTGTCCTGCCCCAATCTTCATGACTTTGCACTTGGTGGTGTTGAACTCCAGGAGCCAGTTGCTGGACCAGGCCTGCAGCCTTTCCAGATTCCTTTGTAGTTCTGCCTGGTCCTTGTCCGACTGAATTCTTCTCATCAACTTCACATCATCTGCAAACAGTGACACTTCCGAGTCTATTCCTTCCGTTATGTCGTTTACAAACACCAGAAACAGCACTGCTCCTAGGACTGACCCCTGTGTAACCCCGCTCGTCACCGGCGCCCACTCTGACACCTCGCCACATACCATGACTCGCTGTTGTCTTCCTGACAACAGCTTTTGCACTAATCTCTTATGAGGAACTGTGTTAAACGCCTTCTTACAGTCCAAGTGGACATGGGAAAAAAACTTCCTACAGGGAGATAAGAAAAAAAAGGTGGGGGTGTGCTAAAACATCGTGGTCCAAGGCAGTGAGCGTCGGTGAGCGTCACTGCATGCCTTCCTGCAAATGGACAGATACTGCAACACTGGATACATCACTGCAGCTGAGCTGTGACGTAACAGGGTGCACTCTCCTCTGGAATAGTGAAGCAGTCATCGTAGTAGTCGCTGCAGGATTCACTCATCCTGGGGCACAACCTGCTGGTGCCCTCGAGTGAGGCATCATCAGTACTCAGCAACTGGGCAGGACTTCTTCTTGCAATCTACTCAGAAGGACATTTCTCGACTGGTACTGTCGCTGGGGCTGTCACTGCCGGCGAGTGAAAGTGAGTCATGGCAGGGACAACTCAGGCGAAACATCTGGGAACTGTAGCAGCATACACCATATATAGAGTGAGCAAGCTAGCAGTCAAAGTGACATCATCTTTGTGCAGGCTGCTCACTGAAGCTGTGACACGAGTCAGACAGTTGCCTGCCGACAGGGCTACTGTGGCTTGATGATGTCATTCTCTCCACAGAGTTGGAGTCATAGCAGAGGTTAGTCTAAGCGTCCTCAAACTGGTTTTATACATATAACTGCACTCTTACGGTCAGGAGGTCGAGTGAAACGAGTCAGAGTCGTAACAGGTACAACTCAGCAGGGCATCTACGAGCGGCAAACATAAAGAGCTTTCTGTATAAGAAGCTCAGATGTTCGTAACTGACGCCTGGACTGACTAATGTCAGCTGTCAACGGTCAGTGGTCTGGGCTCAGACCACACATCGTGACACACGGAAAACTTGCACACACGCGCACTGCACACATGGTTACATGGCTTGCACAAGCAAATGACACTTTTTTGTGCAAAAATCGACACTAAGCCATACACGAACATGTGAGAACACTGACTGAGAGGCATTTAACATGTGACATATATCATCTCTCAATCTTCTCGATGACACTAACAAATTGCTCACTGTGAAACTATGACACCGTCGATGTGACATCATGTAGTGATGTCAGGCATGATGTCATGAGGTAATGTACTGGGATGACATCGCAAGGTGACGTCCAGGGTGACGTCAGGCAGACGTCGTGGGTGAAGTCGCGAGATGACGTCGGGCAGCGTCCTGGAGTGACGTCGGGCAGCACGTCGGGGGTGACGTCGGACAGATGTTGTGATGTCAAGGGAGTGATGCTGGCAGCAGACCACAGCATGTGGCTTGGGATCTGGCTTGTTAACCCACGTGGTTCACTCCACGTGGCTTGTAGATCCACATGGCTTTCACAGCGATTCGCGTGGCTTCGAGTGACCTCGGGCACTCTGATACACAGCTATGGCAAAGAATTCACACTGAATTCATAAAAACAGCAGAGCGGGAGTGAGAGTAACGGTGAGTGGTGTAGCAGGAGCGTGGTGGAGTATGGTGAGGTGAGGAACTCCACCCACTTCCTCCTCCTTACCCACACACGTGTAGGATTCTACCACACTGAACACAAAAATCACCACAAAACTTACCTTCGACTTACTGAAATAGCCATGCTGAGCTGAACAACAGCAGAAACATACAGGTGACGCTGAGCACGTGACTGAGAACAGTGTGGGACGCTGTGGAGTTTAGTGGAGTCGCAGGGAACGCCACTTAGATTTCTTGAAGAAATTCGGCAAATTTTGGCCTAGATCCTGCTTGTACCTGTGTCTGGATGCTGAGACTTGCAGACACGACATCAGGATAACTCGTTGAGAGATGGATGCTTCTTGTATGGTTCGATGAAGTGAAAAAAAACCATCTTCATCTCCCTTCATCTCCCGTGCAAACACAACCCCTGGGACCACCGCTAAGGCGCCAATATCGTCAATTGATTTGCTGATTTGCGTGGGTGTATGTCAAGGCGGGGATCAATGATAAGAATTCGGAGGCTTCTTCCTTTATTTGGGTTCTTGGTACACAGGCAGTGTGTTTAAGTGCCCAGGCACAGGGGGGGGGGGCATACCCGTGAGAGAGTGATGGAGTAGACCTTGTTGTCTCTAGGTTGAGTTGGCGCCGAGTGAGAGCGGGTAAGCGTGGTAGGAGCTGAGTTGGGTATGCCCACCGAGGCTTGCCCTCTGGTGGAAACTATGGAAACTAGCCATGTAGGCTTACTGTCTACAGGGTTGCTAGGCAGCACCCGGGGTAGGGGTTGCTAGGCAACACCAGGGGTAGGGGTTGCTAGGCTGCACCAGGGGTAGGGGTTGCTAGGCAGCACCAGGGGTAGGGGTTGCTAGGCAGCACCAGGGGTAGGGGTTGCTAGGCACCACCAGGGGTAGGGGTTGCTAGGCAGCACCAGGGGTAGGGGTTGCTAGGCACCACCAGGGGTAGGGGTTGCTAGGCAGCACCAGGGGTAGGGGTTGCTAGGCAGCATCTGACAAATGAGTCTCATCACTTTTTGCTATGGATAATGGTCATGTTACTCTCTTTCTATTAGCTTTCGCCTCTCAACATCTAGTCACTGGTTTGATACCAGGATGCAAGCTTCGGCGGTGGTGGTGCTTTGCTCGCCAGAGAGAAACCATTGTCTCGTGACCCATTAGTTGGTTAAACAATACTTGGCCTTCCGGATCTAGGTTTTTACCTCATTAAAATAAAGATAACCGGAGAGTCTTTAATATGCGAGGCATGATGAGGGAGATCTTTTTTTTTTTTAGATTTTACCCCTAAGCTACTAATTTATTGTGCACCCCATATCCATCCTGTGGATACTATATGAACACACAAAAGACCTAGGAACTAGGGCCCAAAAGGGATAACAGGAATACATCTGGATTTATAGGAACAGTTGACACTGCTGTTGCGAGGAAGTTTAGAAAATTTGCTTAAAATTTATTTTATATTATTTTCATTAGACGATACCTTGGCATATCAAACAGGTTATTATACTATCTTCGTTCCTCAATAAGCGGACAATTAAGCACAAAGTATTCAAGAAAGTGACCATAAGGCTGACCACATACTTTGCATTTAGTTTGATCATCTGAGCGTCTGCCAAACTGCAAGCCTAAGTCTGGCTGTTGCATCAGTCAGTGTGTTGACGTTGCAAGGTTGAGTGAGGCAGTATATAGACTGCCAGAAACCACAATGGATTTTAATCCAACCCCATTGATTAATGTACTTTGATTACAGTCATTTCATGTATTACAGTCTCATAAGATAAGATGAGCACGGTAAGGCCTGTGTGGTCAGGGCCCTGACCACACGGGCTAGTGGTCAGGGCCCTGTCCACACGGGCTGGTGGTCAGGGCCCTGCCCTGACCTGCTAGTTCTAGCAGTATGCACTGTGGGTTTTAATCCTATCCTTCTGATTGAGAAATAATTTCATTACTAACAATATTTTCGCTTACTAATATTCATATACGAGTGCAAAAACGTAAATACAGTAAATGTCAACTTCAAGAATTATTTTTTCCTCAGTAGCCCCGTATTTACAATTTCTTTAGTTACCATTCTCTCTCTCTCTCTCTCTCTCTCTCTCTCTCTCTCTCTCTCTCTCTCTCTCTCTCCATATCATGCTAAATTCCTAATAGATATTCTGGTGACCTAGAGCGGGCAATTTTTCTGAAGCAGCATTGCCGCTCGATGGCTTATCTTGACATTCTGAAATCGGAATAAAGTCAAAATGCAAATGCTGATGTTGACTCCCAGATAAGGCACGAACTTCCATTTGCTTTCCTTCTGTAAAAAAAAATATCGACTCTCGCGTTCTCTGTTCCTTTAATGGTAGCTGATAAACTCCCAACACAGTAGTACAATATATGCCCTCACAGCACTACCATAGATACACTCACTATACAACACTACTATGGTGTGTGTGTGTGTGTGTGTGTGTGTGTGTGTGTGTTTGTGTGTGCGCGCGTGTGCGCGTGTGTGTGTGCGTGTGTGTGTGCGTGTACTCACCTAGTTGTGGTTGCAGGGGTCGATTCATAGCTCCTGGCCTCGCATCTTCACTAGCCGCAACTGGGTCACTCTCCCTGCACCATGAGCTTTATCATACCTTTTCTTACAGCTATGAATGGAACCTGCCTCCACTACATCGCTTCCCAAACTATTCCACTTCCCGACCACTCTGTGACTGAAGAAATACTTCCTAACATCCCTGTGATTCATCTGAGTCTTCAACTTCCAACTGTGTCCCCTTGTTGCTGTGTCCCATCTCTGGAACATTCTGTCTCTGTCCACCTTGTCAATTCCTCTCAGTATTTTATATGTCGTTATCATGTCCCCCCTATCTCTCCTGTCCTCCAGTGTCGTCAGGTCGATTTCCCTTAACCTCTCCTCGTAGGACATGCCCCTTAGCTCCGGGACTAGTCTTGTTGCAAACCTTTGCACTTTCTCTAGTTTCTTTACATGCTTGGCTATGTGTGGGTTCCAAACAGGTGCTGCATACTCCAATATGGGCCTAACGTACACAGTATACAGGGTCCTGAACGATTCCTTATTAAGATGTCGGAATGCTGTTCTTAGGTTTGCTAGGCGCCCGTATGCTGCAGCAGTTATTTGGTTGATGTGCGCCTCAGGAGATGTGCCTGGTGTTATACTCACCCCAAGATCTTTTTCCTTGATTGAGGTTTGTAGTTTCTGTCCCCTAGACTGTACTCCGTTTGCGGTCTTCTTTGCCCTTCTCAAATCTTCATGACTTTGCACTTGGTGGGGTTGAACTCCAGGAGCCTATTGCTGGACCAGGCTTGCAGCCTGTCCAGATCCCTTTGTAGTTCTGCCTGGTCCTCGTCCGACTGAATTCTTCTCATCAACTTCACATCATCTGCAAACAGGGACACTTCGGAGTCTATTCCTTCCGTCATGTCGTTCACAAATACCAGAAACAGCACCGGTAATAGGACTGACCCCTGTGGAACCCCACTCGTCACCGGCGCCCACTCTGACACCTCGCCATTGTAATGTCTTCCCTGTTATCCCTGCCTGGTCCTCCAGCTTTTGCACTAATCTATTGTGTGGAACTGTGTCAAAGGCCTTCTTACAGTCCAAGCAAATACAATCTACCCACCCCTCTCTCTCTTGTCTTACTGCTGTCACCCTATGTGAGTGTGCGTGTGGTGTATGTGTGTATGTGTGTTTGTGTTCATCTAATTGTAGTTGCAGGGGTTGAGTCAGAGCTCCTGGCCCCGCCTCTTCACTGGTCGCTACTAGGTCCAATCTCTCCCTGATCCGTGAGCTTTATCATACCTCTTCTTAAAGCTATGTACGGATCCTGCCTCTACTATATCACTCTCCAGATTGTTCTACTTCCTGACAACTCTGTGGCTGAAGAAATATTTTCTAAATCCCTGTGACTCATCTGAGTTTTCAACTTCCAGTTGTGACCCCTTGTTGCTGTGTCACATCTCTGAAACATTCTGTCCCCATCCACCTTGTTAGTTCCTCTCAGTATTTTATATGTTATAATGTCCCCCCTGTATCTCCTGTCTTCCTGTGTTGTCAGACTGAGTTCCCTTAACCTATCCTCGTAGGACAAACCCCTCAGTTCTGGGACTAGTCTTGGTGCAAACCTTTGCACTTTCTCTAATTTCTTGACGTGTTTGACCAGATGTGGGTTCCATACTGGTGCTGCTCGACACATGCACGCACTCTGACACGCCATCTCAGACCGACACGTTGTTTTCTTCCTGTCAGGTATTCCATGATCTATTGCAGTACTTTTCCTTCTATTCCTGCCTGCTCCTCTAGTCAGTCTCTTGTGTGGAACTGTGTCGAAAACCATCTTACAGTCCAAGAAGATGCAATCTACCCATCCCAGTGTGTGTGTGTGTGTGTGTGTGTGTGTGTGTGTGTGTGTGTGTGTGTGTGTACTCACCTATTTGTACTCACCTATTTGTGATTGCAGGGGTCGATTCATAGCTCCTGGCCCCGCCTCTTCACTGATTGCTACTAGGTCCTCTCTCTCCTTGCTCCATGAGCTTTATCAAACCTCGTTTTAAAACTATGTATGGTTCCTGCCTCCACTACGTCGCTTTCTAGGCTATTCCACTTCCTGACAACTCTATGACTGAAGAAATACTTCCTAACATCCCTTTGACTCATAGAAGTCTTTAACTTCCAATTGTGACCCCTTGTTTCTGTGTCCCCTCTCTGGAACATCTTGTCTCTGTCCACCTTATCTATTCCTCGCAGTATTTTATATGTCGTTATCATGTCTCCCCTAACCCTCCTGTCCTCTAGTGTCGTCAGGCCGATTTCCCTTAACCTTTCTTCGTAGGACAATCCCCTTAGCTCTGGGACTAGTCTTGTTGCAAACCTTTGCACTTTCTCTAATTTATTGACGTGCTTGACCAGGTGTGGGTTCCAATCTGGTGCTGCATACTCCAGTATGGGCCTGACGTATATGGTGTACAGAGTCTTGAACGATTCCTTAGTGAGGTATTGGAACGCTATTCTTAGGTTTGCCAGCCGCCCATATGCTGCAGCAGTTATCTGATTGATGTATGCCTCAGGAGATGTGCTCGGTAATATACTCACCCCAAGATCTTTTTACTTGAGTGAGGTTTGCAGTCTTTGGCCACCTAGACTATACTCTGTCTGCGGTCTTCTTTGCCCTTCCCCGATCTTCATGACTTTACATTTGGCAGGGTTAAATTCAAGGAGCCAGTTACTGGACCAGGCTTGTAGCCTGTCCAAGTCTCTTTGTAGTCCTGCCTGATCCTCGACTGATTTAATTCTTCTCATTAACTTCACATCATCTGCAAACATGGACACTTCTGAGTCTATCCCTTCCGTTATGTCATTCACATATACCAAAAACAGTACAGGTCCTTGGACTGACCCTTGTGGAACCCCACTCGTCACAGGTGCCCACTCTGACACCTTGTCACGTACCATGACTCGTTGTTGCCTCCCTGTCAGATATTCTCTGATCCATTGCAGTGCCTTTCCTGTTACGTGTGCCTGATCCTCTAGCTTTTGCATTAACCTCTTGTGAGGTACTGTGTCGAACGCCTTCTTGCACTCCTCTCTCTCGTGTCTTACTTCTGTTACCTTGTCATAAAACTCCAGTAGGCATCTATCTATCCCCCAATTGACTGTGGGTAGGATAAATTTGGAGTGGGACTTTGACCAATTTCCACAATCTGATCTTCAGCTACAGATGATCTCTTATATTTAGCGAGTTGTAACTGTGGTAAAGGATGGTGGCATCAGTGTGAATAACACACACACACACATACACACACACACATACATACACACACACACAAACACACACGCACACACATAAACAGACACACACACAAGGGGGCACAATTGGAAGTTGAAGAC
Source organism: Cherax destructor (assembly GCA_009830355.1). Lineage (NCBI taxonomy): Eukaryota > Metazoa > Arthropoda > Malacostraca > Decapoda > Parastacidae > Cherax > Cherax destructor. The sequence continues at coordinate 1,299 of WNWK01005657.1, read as the reverse complement.
TCAGATGAGTTAAAGGGATGTTAGGAAGTATTTCTTCAGTCACAGAATTGTCAGGAAGTGGAATAGTCTGGAAAGTGAGGTAGTGGATGCAGGAACCATACACAGCTTTAAGACAAGGTATGATAAAGTTCATGGAGCAGGGAGAGAGAGGACCTAGTAGCAATCAGTGAAGCAGCAGGGCCAGGAACTGAGTCTCGATCCCTGCAACCACAAATAGGTGAGTGCACACACACACACACACACACACACACACACACACACACACACACACACATTGAATCCTCCAAGAGAAACCACGATTGAAAGAAACGGAAGAATACAGGAGGGTGTTCCTAGACCGGGACAGAACAAAAACAGAACGACAGCAGCTGAGGTAGAGGACACAAAGGCGAAAGGAGCTAGGAGGAGAGACAAGGACAGAATCAGCAGAGGACAACCAGAGCAGGGTAGAGCAACAAGAGCGAGCACACACAGAACCACCCCCAACACCCAACAACCAAGCACACTATCCCAACACAAACTACAACCCACACTCACACCCCCAACCCAACATCCCACTATAGAATCCCACAGTCCACCGCCAGGTCCCCCACCCTCACAGAGGAGAAGCAGGAGATTACATAATAGGAATGCTACAGTCACAGACTACCTCACAAACACCTACCCTAATACGCTATTCCTAGCTCCTACCAACCCAATTGAAGTCTCGCTCATAATCAACACCCTTAAAAACAAGGCAGGAGACATAAACAGCCTACCAACTTTTATGTACAAAAAAGCTTCACAGGTACTGTCACCAATTATAGCAACACTATTCAATAAATCCATTGAAGCCTCTACCTTTCCATCAATTCTCAAAATAGCTAGGGTCACCCCGATCCACAAAGGAGGTGATCAAACAGACCTGAATAATTATAGACCAATTTCTAATTTACCATTGCTTTCTAAAATCTTCGAAAAATTAATTCATAGACAAATCTATTCCTACCTCGTCTCACACAATGTACTCAACCCTGTCAATTTGGATTCAGGACAAACAAGAGCACAAACGATGCTATTACACATGTTGGAGTTAATATATACAGCACTTGAGAAAAAGAAGTCCCACTGGGAATCTTCATTGATCTACGCAAAGCTTTTGATACAGTCGACCATGATTTACTGCTCACAAAATTAGCACACTATGGTATAAGGGGCACCCACTCAACTACCTAAAGTCATACCTCACCAACAGAAGCCAATACGTGTACACAAATGGAGCGAACTCTTCCACACAACAAATTACAGTCAGTCCTCAAG
>WNWK01005656.1:62500-116811 GCA_009830355.1 Cherax destructor | reverse complement strand
AGTAAAAGGGTTTGGAATATTTCTTCAGTCATAGAGTTGTAAAGGAAGTGGAATAGCCAAAAAACGACGTGTGGAGGCAGGAACCATACATATTTTTAAGACGGGGGTTTGAAAAAGCTCATGGGGGGAAAAGGGGCCCAAAGAAACAAAGTAAAGGGCGGGGCCGGAAAAAAAAATCGCCCTGAAACCCCCAAAAAAGGTGGGTACAAATAGGTAATTTTGGGAAACCCAAAAAACATAAGTGTCAGGGCCATGTAAAATATATAAAAGTCATGGAGAAGATTATCGGGGGGAGGTGGTAGAGCACCTGGAACGAAACAAGATTATAAATGACAACCAGCACGGATTCTGGAAGGCAAATCCTGTGTCAAAAACCTTCGGGGGTTTATGACAAGGTAACAGAAGTAAGACACGAGAAAAAAGGGGGGGTTGAATGCATTTTCTTGGACTACAAAGGCCTTCGATACAGTTCCTCACAAAAAAATTAGTGCAGAAGCTAGGATCAGGCACGTATAACAGGAAGGGCACTGCAATGGATCAGAAATACCTGACGGGGGAGGCAACAACGAGTCATGGTACGTGAGGGGGGTATCACAGTGGGCGCCTGTGACAAGGCGAGGCCCCAAAAGGGTCAGTCCTAGGACCAGTGCTATTTTTGGAATATTGAATGACGGGGGGGGAAAGGGGGGAATCAGATGAGGATCAGGCAGGACTAAAAAGAGACCTGGACGGGCTCGACCGTGGTAAACAAGTGGCTTCTCAAATTTTAACCCCGCTAAATGCAAAATCGTGAAGATCAGGGACAGGAAAAAAAACCGCAGTCAGGTATAGGCTGGTGGCCAAAAACTGCAAACCTCACTAAAGGGAAAGATCTCGGAAGCACACATCAACCAGATAACTAGTGCAGTATATGGGCCCCGACAAATCGGGGGAATAGCTTTTCCCCCAAAACCCTTTGTAAAAGGGAAACGTTCAAGACACGCCCCCTGTGTACGTCAGGCCAATATTGGAGTATGCAGCCCCGTTTGGAACCCGCACCTGGTCAAGCACGTCCAAAAATTAAAAAAAGTGCAAAAGTTTGCAACAAGGTTAGTTGGGGCTAAGGGGAAAGTCCTATGAAGAAAAGGGTTTAAAGGGGAAAACGGCGTGACGACACTGGGAGAAAGGAGGGGTTGGGGGAGACATATTAAAAACATAAAAATACTGCGTGGAATAATAAGGTGGACAGAGACAAGATTTTTCCCGAGATGGAACAAAAAAAAAGAGGTCACAATTTGAAGTTGAAGATTCAGACGAGTCAAAAAGGGGGGGGTTTGGAAATATTTCTTCAGTCATGAGTTGTCAAAAAGGAATAGTCTGGGGGGTGATGTAGTGGAGGCAGTAACTAAACATAGCTTTAAGACAAGGTATGATAAAGCTCATGGAGCAGGGAGAGAGAGGTCAGTGAAGAGGCAGGGCCAGGAGCTAATTCTCGATCCCTGCAACCACAATTAGGTGAGTACACACACAAACACACAAATGTGTAAATAAAATAATTATTGAATATATGCCTCATCTAGACTTTCCCATCCCCAGTACACTTCCTCTCACCCTATCTCCTCTCTCTCTCTCTCTCTCTCTCCTCAACCCCACACCAAAAATAATATTGGCTCAGTTTATTAATTTTTGCCAGTTGTTGTCCAATAATTTAATATTCAACATTGCAGGATTTATATAAATTTCCGCTAGAGATATTAAAATTAATTTAATTATTCAGAAATTTAAATGAAGACTGTATCTCCTGTCGTGTAGGCAGGATTACCATGAGACTTTATATATATATATATATATATATACATATATATATATATATATATATATATATATATATATATATATATATATATATATGTCGTGCCGATTAGGTAAAACTGGTCAATTAGCAAGAACTGATCTAAAATTAAGTCCTTTCTATAATTTTCTTTTATACGTTTAAAGATATATTTTTTTTCATTTATGTTAATGTAAGAATTTATAATTTTGAACCAAGAGAAACTTTGAAAACCTACCTAACCTTATTACAACAAGCGCAATTTAATTCAGCCTAACCCAACTAAATATATTTTAGATACGTTAACATTAATTTAATAATACAGAAAAACAATGAAATATTTTTTTTTCGTTAGGTTCAGAATGATTTTTGCAAATTATTGCATACACAAAATTTCGCTTGTCTTATATGGCAAGAAGAGCGTTGCTATTTAAGCCAAAATCGCCAGTTTTACCTAATCGGCACGACATATATATATATATATATATATATATATATATATATATATATCGTGCCGAATAGGTAAAACTTGCGATATTAGTTTAATTAGCAACGCTCTTCTTGCCGAATAAGGCAAGCAAAATTTGTGTATGCAATAATTTCGGAAAATCATTCTGAACCTAACGAAAAATGTATATTTCATTGTGTTTGTTTATTATAAAATTATTATAAACTTATTTAAAATATATTTAGTTGGATTAGGCTAAATTAAATTGCGCTTGTTTTAATAAGGTTAGGTAGGTTTGTAAGATTCTTTTGGTACAAAATTATTAATTTTTACATTTAAATGAAAAAAATGTATCTTTAAACGTATAAGATTTTTTTTTAGAAAGGACTTAATCTTAAATAAGTTCTGACTAATTGACCAATTTTACCTATTCGGCACGATATATATATATATATATATGTCGTGCCGATTAGGTAAAACTTGCGATTTTGGCTTAAATAGCAACGCTCACCTTGCCATATAAGACAAGTGAAAATTTGTGTATGCAATAATTTCGCCAAAATCATTCTGAACATAACGAAAAAATATATTTCATTGTGTTTGTTTATTATTAAATTAATGTTAACGTATCTAAAATATATTTTGTTGGGTTAGGCTAAATTAAATTGCGCTTGTTGTAATAAGGTTAGGTAGGTTTTCAAAGTTTCTCTTGGTACAAAATTATAAATTCTTACATTAACATAAATGAAAAAATATATCTTTAAACGTATAAGAAAATTTTAGAAAGGACTTAATTTTAGATGAGTTCTTGCTAATTGAACAGTTTTACCTAATCGGACGACATTATTATATATATATATATATATATATATATATATATATATATATATATATATATATATATATATATATATATATATATATATATATATATATATATATATATAGATAGAGAGATAGAAAGATAGCAGGTAACCCACATATGGACAAAGACAGGAGAACAGTTCTGTATATTTCGAAGTGAACCTGAAGTCCTCTTCAGTAGATACAAGAAACTGAGAGAAAGTTGTGTATTGGAGAAGGCCAGATGAAGGTCGAGTAGTGACATTTCATGGTGAGGTAGGAGTGACTAGCTGCAGGTTACCGTGACATCTCTGGGTGGAGACAGTCTACCCTGGGGACCGTGACTTGTGGGGCTCATGCCTGTCACTGGTGTCGGAAATTCTATACAGTTTCGGTAATCGAAAATGCTTGAAGAAGGTGAATTTTGTAATTATCATCAGGTTTCCAATGACCTTCTGAAATACGGAACTGTGGATGTTGGTCAGTCAGAGTTGTGTCTGTGTTTTTTCTTCTCTGGAAGATATAATTGTGGGCATGTTTGTCGTTTTTGATTAATTAATAGTTTGTTTCAAGGCTTTTAAATGTTGACAAATTGGAAATTGATGTTATTAAAAGGTATTTTCTCTCTCTCTCTCTCTCTCTCTCTCTCTCTCTCTCTCTCTCTCTCTCTCTCTCTCTCTCTCTCTCTCTCTCTCTCTCTCTCTCTCTCTCTCTCTCTCTCTCTCTCTCTCTCTCTCTCTCTATCTATCTATCTCTCTCCCTTTCTCTCCGTCGCTGTGCTTCCCTCTTCATAATCATCCATACCCCTTCACTGCATCTCCTCATTGCCCATTATTCCTTGCATTTATCGTTCTATCCCCCTCCCCATAATCGTCAGTTATTATTGGCCCTTGTCTCTAATTCCCCTCTTCCAATATGCGTGGTTCCTATGCCACCCATCACTTACCCCATTACCCTCTATTTCTTTCATATCCTTCCTCGCTCTCTCGCCCATCACATATTGTATAATTCCCATCTTCCTTTATTTGTATCACTTCTCTGCACAATTCTTCGCATTGTTTTCCATTCATGATTTTTACTGCACATAGAGATTTTTTTTGGCTTGTCTTGCCACTGATGCTTTGACATCCCTCACCATCTCCCTCGTCTCTCGTTATGTCTGGCGCCGAGGTACAGCATCTTGTCATTGTGATTCCATAGCATAAACAAGATACCGAGTTGTGTACTTCTTTTAATATATATTTTACGTACATTTAGGCTCCTATTAAGTAAATAAAAATTAAGAACAATAAGTCTTTTGTAAAATTGATTCTTTTGATTCAATATAATCAAGTTTTTTTTTTTTTTTAAATGGGCATGCTTAATACCTCAGTTTCCATATACCTTACCTTCCCTTCCCTCCTGCACCTCACTCATACCTTACCTTTCCTTCGCTCCTGCACCTCACTCATACCTTACCTTTCCTTCCCTCCTGCACCTCACTCATACCTTACCTTTCCTTCCCTCCTGCACCTCACTCATACCTACCTTCCTTCCCTCCTGCCTCACTCATACCTTACCTTCCCTTCCCTCCTGCACCTCACTCATACCTTACCTTTCCTTCCCTCCTGCACCTCACTCATGCTTACTTTCCCTTCCCTCCTGCACCTCACTCATGTCTTCCCTTCCCTCCTGCACCTCACTCATGTCTTACCTTCCCTCCTGCACCTCACTCATACCTTACCTTCCCTTCCCTCCTGCACCTCACTCATACCTTACCTTTCCTTCCCTCCTGCACCTCACTCATACCTTACCTTTCCTTCCCTCCTGCACCTCACTCATACCTTACCTTCCCTTCCCTCCTGCACCTCACTCATACCTTACCTTTCCTTCCCTCCTGCACCTCACTCATACCTTACCTTTCCTTCCCTCCTGCACCTCACTCATACCTTACCTTCCCTTCCCTCCGGCACCTCACTCATACCTTACCTTTCCTTCCCTCCTGCACCTCACTCATACCTTACCTTCCCTTCCCTCCGGCACCTCACTCATACCTTACCTTTCCTTCCCTCCTGCACCTCACTCATTCCTTACCTTCCCTTCCCTCCTGCACCTCACTCATACCTTCCCTCTCATACCTTACCTTCCCTTCCTTCCTTCACCTCACTCATACCTTACCTTCCCTTCCCTCCTGCACCTCACTCATACCTTACCTTCCCTTCCCTCCTGCACCTCACTCATTCCTTACCTACTCATACCTTACCTTCCCTTCCTTCCTTCACCTCACTCATGTATTACCTTCCCTTCCCTCCTGCACCTCACTCATACCTTACCTTCTCTTCCCTCCTGCACCTCACTCATACCTTACCTTCCCTTCCTTCCTGCACCTCACTCATGCCTTACCTACTCATACCTTACCTTCCCTTCCCTCCTTCACCTCACTCATGTCTTACCTTCCCTTCCCTCCTGCACCTCACACATACGTTACCTTCCCTTCCCTCCTGCACCTCACTCATACCTTACCTTTCCTTCCTTCCTTCACCTCACTCATGTCTTACCTTCCCTTCCCTCCTGCACCTCACTTATACCTTACCTTCCCTTCCCTCCTGCACCTCACTCATGCCTTACCTAAACATCATCATTCTCGCATTATTTCTCTATATGCTCGTCTTAGTTCCACTCCTTCCCTTCTTCATTTCTGTGAGACGATTCTGTAAAGATAAAGAAGCAGTCTCTAAGGTATATTATTTCCCTCATTGTCTTTCGACAATTATATTGTCCTTATGATTATTTTTGTTACACTGCCCAAGACCTAACTCCAAGATATATGTAAACAAACTTATCCCCTGGATCAATGTAAACAAACTTATCCCCTGGATCAATGTAAACAAACTTATCCCCAGGATAAATGTAAACAACTTAACCCCAGGATAAATGTAAACAAACTTAACCCCAGGATGAATGTAAACAAACTTAATCCCAGGATAAATGTAAAGAAAATCGAAGTCAATTTAGTAGGACCAACAATGTCTTTGAAATTCTGGAAATTTTGAAGAAAAATTCATGAAAAAAGAAAACTTAATCAAATCATTGCATTTTTTTTTATTATTTATATTTAGAAATATATTTTAGATCTGATGTCAACTCATGGGAATGCTATGAACTCATTTCCCAAAGTTAATTGCATTCATTAGCATATTTTTAGATTTGCTCTTGAGAAGACTAAGTATTTCTGCCTTGCTAGTTTCTCGAACTAGAAGCAAGTGTTCTAACCACTGTACCATGCCAGCCTAGAAAGATTCCTCCTATTAGTTATATTTGTATACTCTCGGAAGGTTAGAATGGACCCAAGTGTGACTGCAAGAGAAGGGAGTTGAGCTAGAGCTTGCCACTAGCTATGTTGGTTTGAGATTCGGATATAAAATCCAGGTTATAACAATAATCTGCCTGTTATAGGACTGGCTTAACATGGGTTTGAATCCTTCCCGTATCCACGAGATACCATATTTTCACTGTCTGTCTGCTGCTTCATCCTTACTAATATTTTGTTTTGTAATTACGAAGGTGCCTGGTGAGATCTCGTGAACTTTTAACGTATTGCATTTTTTTTTTTTAGATGACACTATTATGAAATTATTTATTCTTTTATTGTGTGTATAATTGTTTGGGACTGTTTTCTGCTTGTTAATGTTGGTTGTTGTTGTTGTGAGTGAATATTTTTAGTGCATTCACTGATGAATATTTTGGTAGCAATAGTTTAGCTATGTATCATTTTCTTCCCAATCATTCTGTCTCTCCTTCCCTTGTCCATAATTCCCAACTTTTCATGAATTCTTCTCTATCTCACCCTTGCCTTACCCTAGTTAGCATTACCTTCCTCATTTATCTTCTTTTCTTTACCCTCCTTTCTTTTCCTCATATATCCGAGGACATTATTCAATAACCTTAATTTAGCTCCCCAATTAAAAAAATTTAAGCTCCCTCCCATATAAAAATAATTGCCAGAACGTCGAACATTATTATTATGATGATTAAATGACAGGAGAGAGCTGCAGTGCCACTCAGTGCCACTCAGTGTCTTACTGACACAGTGACACATACTGTGTACTGTGTGGCTTCTCGAATGGAGTGAAGGGGATTTGAACATGTGATGTAGCAGTCATGTGGTTGATAATACAACGATTTATCAACCAAATGCAACGATTGATCAACCAAATCATTAAGTCATGAGTATTACTTCAACTAGATCGAATCTTTTCACTTCAATTAATTTTTTTTTCATTCGTTTTATCGAATTTTCGGCACAAAATCCATTACTCACTGACCAGCTGCCCATTCCTTAGCTTCAGTCCGGTACACCGCATGTTTGTACCTCGCATGTTTGTACCTCGCATGTTTGTACCTCGCATGTTTGTACCTCGCATGTTTGTACCTCGCATGTTTGTACCTCGCATGTTTGTACCTCGCATGTTTGTACCTGCATGTTTAGTACCTCGCATGTTTGTACCTCGCATGTTTGTACCTCGCATGTTTGTACCTCGCATGTTTGTACCTCGCATGTTTGTACCTCGCATGTTTGTACCTCGCATGTTTGTACCTCGCATGTTTGTACCTCGCATGTTTGTACCTCGCATGTTTGTACCTCGCATGTTTGTACCTTTCATGTTTGTACCTCGCATGTTTGTACCTCGCATGTTTGTACCTCGCATGTTTGTACCTTGCATGTTTGTACCTCGCATGTTTGTACCTTGCATGTTTGTACCTAGCATGCTTGTACCTCGCATGTTTGTACCTCGCATGTTTGTACCTTGCATGTTTGTACCTGCATGTTTGTACCTCGCATGTTTGTACCTGCATGTTTGTACCTGCATGTTGTACCTGCATGTTTGTACCTCGCATGTTTGTACCTGCATGTTTGTACCTGCATGTTGTACCTGCATGTTTGTACCTTGCATGTTTGTACCTCGCATGTTTGTACCTCGCATGTTTGTACCTTGCATGTTTGTACCTCGCATGTTTGTACCTTGCATGTTTGTACCTTGCATGTTTGTACCTCGCATGTTTGTACCTCGCATGTTTGTACCTTGCATGTTTGTACCTGCATGTTTGTACCTCGTCTGCGCAACAAATGACGTTCGGATTTGTTTTTGTCTTAATTTGTGTTTGTTATATGGGATCATGTGTCTCACACCGTTTATATGGGATCTGGTACTCCATGTGTTATATTCGGACGCTCTCTTATGTTCAAGTGTCTTCACTTCGTTTATACGGAATATACTTTTGTTTGTAATACTCCGATGCTCTTTTTTACCCCGTTTATGGGAATCTGATCCTGCATATGGAGTAGACTTTAACCTTCAGGGAGTAGACTTTAACCTTCAGGGAGTAGACTTTAACCTTCAGGGAGTAGACTTTAACCTTCAGGGAGTAGACTTTAACCTTCAGGGAGTAGACTTTAACCTTCAGGGAGTAGACTTTAACCTTCAGGGAGCAGACTTCCTTCAGGGAGTAGACTTTAACCTTCAGGGAGCAGACTTCCTTCAGGGAGTAGACTTTAACCTTCAGGGAGTAGACTTTAACCTTCAGGGAGTAGACTTTAACCTTCAGGGAGTAGACTTTAACCTTCAGGGAGTAGACTTTAACCTTCAGGGAGTAGACTTTAACCTTCAGGGAGTAGACTTTAACCTTTAGGGAGTAGACTTTAATCTTCAGGGAGTAGAATTTAACCTTCAGGGAGCAGACTTTAATCTTCAGGGAGCAGACTTTAACCTTCGGGAAGACTTTAATCTTCAGGGAGCAGACTTTAACCTTAAGGGAGCAGACTTTAACTTTCAGGGAGCAGACTTTAACCTTTAGGGAGTAGACTTTAATCTTCAGGGAGTAGAATTTAACCTTCAGGGAGCAGACTTTAATCTTCAGGGAGCAGACTTTAACCTTCGGGAAGCAGACTTTAATCTTCAGGGAGCAGACTTTAACCTTAAGGAGCAGACTTAACTTTCAGGAGCAGACTTTAACCTTTAGGGAGTAGACTTTAATCTTCAGGAGTAGAATTTAACCTTCAGGAGTAGACTTAATCTTGAGTAGACTTTAACCTTCGAAGCAGACTTTAATCTTCAGGAGCAGACTTTAACCTTAGGGCAGACTTGAACCTTCAGGGAGCAGACTTTAACCTTTGAGTAGACATCTTGGAGTAGAATTTAACCTTCAGGAGAGACTTAATCTTCAGGAGTAGACTTTAACCTTCGGAAGCAGACTTTAATCTTCAGACACTTAACCTTAGGAGCAGACTTGAACCTTCAGGAGCAGACTTTAACCTTAGAGTAGACTTTAACCTTCAGGAGTAGACTTTAACCTTCAGGGCAGACCTTCAACAGCTTTCTAGGAGCGACGTTAATGCAGACTTTAACTTCAGTAGACTTAACCTTCCAATTCATCCATTCACCTGTCCATCCATCCACTCCCACCTGACCATCCATCCCCTCCCACCTTACCGTCTTTCCCATCTATCCTTTCAACCCTTCTCCAACCAGTTACACCTCTCAACCCTTACCCATCTATCCATCACTTTCCACTTCCCTTCCCCTCTTTATCTATCCATCCCCTCCTGTCTCTCGCATCCCCCCTCATCATATATCCACACACCCCTCTCTTTCCACATCTTTCACCCCTCCCTTTCCTTCCTCCCCTCCCCACTCCCCTTCCCCCCGTCCTCTCCCACACCACATTCCCTTGTAACTAATGACTATCAATTAGAATAGCTGGTGATTAATGCCTAACTGATGTGGCGAATGAAGATTTCTCACTCACCCGATGTTCACTGAAATAATAATAATAATAATAATAATAATAATAATAATAATAATAATAATAATAACAACAACAATAATAATAATAATAATAATAATAATAATAATAATAATAATGCTGTTGTAAATACCGCTACTGGTATTACTACTGAAAAAAACTACTTATTTCTAATCCTATTACTAAAACACCAGGTACTGTGACTATTGCTACTATTACCACCATTGCTGGTAATACTACTACTGCTATCACTACCAATGTAACTACTACTAATTCCACTACTACTACTACTACTGCTAATACTACTACTACACCACCACTACAACTACTACTAAGTCCACTACTACTACTACTACCGCCGTTAATACTACTACTACTACTACTACTACTACTACTAATAATAATAATAATAATAATAATAATAATAATAATAATAATAATAATAACAGTCATATAATAATGGTTCAAAGTTGATGGCTCAGAGTAAAACGTTGAGAGTTGAGGTCATAGTCAAAAACTCCAGAGTTTTTATTGTTCGAAGTTGAGAGACCAGAAGCAGTTCACTAACTGCTGTGGCCTCACCCACCTTCAACACTTCCACAGGATCATGTATTGACTACTAGAGGCCGGAAGGTAATCGTGTTTGATCAGGGAATGGGGAGAGAACACTCCTTCAGGGTACAGGCACTGTTCTTAACTCCTCCAGGACTCGAGTCCGGCTAATCGCGGTTTCCTGAATCCTTCATACACGTTACCTTACTCACACTCCAACAGCATGTCAAGTCATAAAAACCACTTGCTTCCATTCACATCTAACACTCTCACTCACGCTTGTTGGAAGTCTACGCCCCACGCACACAAAACCTCCTTTACCCCCTCCCTCCAACCTTTTCTAGGACGACCCCTACACCACCTTCCTTCCACTACAGATTTATATGTCTTCCAAGTCATCCTATTTTGTTCCATCCTCTCTAAATGTCCAAACCACCTCAACAACCTCTCCTCAGCTCTCTGGATAATACTTTTAGTAACCCCTCACCACCTCCTTCTGATCTCCAAGCTACGAATTCTCTGCCCATTGCTGTTGATCACGACAGCTAAAGAAACATCAAGTATAGATATATTTACTTTAGAAATAACAGTAATTATAGATACAACAACAACAAGAGAAATATCGGCACCAAAACAAAAGAAAATTAATAATTTATAATTGCTGTATAAATGAAAAACGAGAGAAGTACTTTCGGCCATCATAAAAAAAGCTTTCTGACTGACACCGTAAAATTGCTTTCAAAAAGGATGTAAAAAAAGGTAGGACTGATTACCAGACTTCCACAGTGTTGCTAGGGAGAGAGAGAGAGAGAGAGGGAGAGAGAGAGAGAGAGAGAGAGAGAGAGAGAGAGAGAGAGAGAGAGAGAAGAGAGACAGAGAGACAGAAGAAGAAGACAGAGACAGAGAAGAGAGAGAGAAGAGAGAGAGAAGAAGAGAGAAGAGCAGAGAGAACAGAGAGGGCAGAGAGAGAAGAGAAGAGAGAAGAAGAGAGAAGAGAGAGAGGGAGAGAGAGAGAGATCGATAACAAGCTAACAAAATTGTGTGTGAGAGAGAGAGAGAAGAGAGAGAGAGAGAGAGAGAGAGAGAGAGAGAGAGAGAGAGAGAGAGAGAGAGATTTCATGGAATACACATCTAGTGTAAATCATGGAGACTCAAAACCTGGGAGAGTAAAAAAATAATCTTAAGATTTCTCCTAGAAATCAGTTCAGTATTTTGCCATTTTTAGCACCCTATTAGTTTTCAGTTAAGTATTAATATTATTGACACAGTCATGTATGCGTTAGAAAATGCAACAGGCGTCTCCCCTCTGGATGGCCACACTGACACGCTGGAACAGGAAGGCGGCAGATCTTGGGTCTCTAATAGTGTCAACAAGGATGCCTGTTGCACGTTTGCCCCAGGCTCCAAAGGTACTGTAGTCTGACACTCTTCCAGGGATATACCGGGATCCCTTCAGCACGCTCTTCCAGGGATACACCGGGATCCCTTCAGCACGGTTAACAGGTGTCTCTCCCCCGGGCATTTAAATACCGTATGTATCTATAAAGTCACTTAATGATAGGGAAGATACTTTAGCCAGGCTTTAACTTTAGCTGAGTTAAGAAAACATCTTTCAGCTTATAAAATGAATACAACCAAATGTATTTTTTTCATGTCCAATTTAATTAAAATATATTGAAAGGACTACGATAAACACACACACACACGCACGCACCACACACACACAGGAGCTGAGGGGCCAGGAGCTGAATCTCAACCCCTGCAACCACAATTAGGTGAGTACCTGGAGCACTGGAGAGAGAGAGGGAGGGAGACAGAGAGGGAGAGGAGAGTAGAGAGAGAGGGGAGAGAGAGATATATATATAATAATATATATATATATAATATATATATATATATATATATATATATATATATATATATATATATATATATATATATATATATATATATATATATATATATATATATATATAGAGAGAGAGAGAGAGAGAGAGAGAAGAGAGAGAGAGTATGGAAAAATAAAATGTTACATGTTAAATACTAACAGTTTCCGCTGTGCTAAAAGGTTAAAAGCCGTTTTGAGGTTTTATTTTTGTTTTATTTTTATTACAGAATGTTTTAATTTTTGTTGTTGAGTTTTATGGATTTAACTGCATATTGAATTACAATGAATGATGATGAGTAAATAATGATGGTGATCTTGGTGTTGATGGTGGTGGTGATGGTGTGGATGGTGGTGGATGGTGGGTGTGATGGGGGTGTGGTGGTGGGTGTGTGGTGGTGTGATGGTGGGTGAGTGGTGGGTGTGATGGTGGGTGTGTGGTGGGTGTGGTGGTGGGTGTGATGGTGGGTGTGGTGGTGGGTGTGTGGTAGGTGTGGTGGTGGGTGTGATGGTGGGTGTGATGGTGAGTGTGGTGGTGGATGTATGGTGGGTGTGTGGTGGGTGGTGGTGGGTGTGGTGATGGGTGTGGTGTGGGTGTGTGGTGGTGTGTAGTGGGTGTGGTGGTGGTGTGGTGGTGGATGTGGGTGGGTGTGATGGTGGGTGTGGTGGTGGGTGTTGTGGGTGGTGTGGGTGTGGTGGTGGGTGTGTGGTGGAGTGTGTGTGGTGGGTGTGATGGTGGGTGTGGTGGTGGAGGTGGGGTGGTGGGGTGTGTGTGGTGGGTGTGGTGGTGGGTGTGAGTGGTGGGTGTGGTGGTGTGGTGGTGGTGGGTGTGGTGGTGGGTGTGTGTGGTGTGTGGTGGGTGTGGTGGTGGGTGTGGTGGTGGGTGTGATGGTGGGTGTGGTGGTGGGTGGTGGTGGTGGTGTGGTGGTGTGGTAGTGGTGGTGGGTGTGATGGTGGGTGTGGTGGTGGGTGTGTGGTGGGTGTGGTGGTGGGTGTGATGGTGGGTGTGGTGGTGGTGGTGTGGTGGTGGGTGTGGTGGTGGGTGTGGTGGTGGGTGTGGTGGTGGGTGTGGTGGTGGGTGTGGTGGTGGGTGTGGTGGTGGGTGTGGTGTGGTGTGGTGGTAGTGGGTGGTGGTGTGGTGGTGGGTGTGATGGTGGGTGTGGTGGTGGGTGTGGTGGTGGGTGGTGGTGGTGGGTGTGGTGGTGGTGTGGTGGTGGGTGTGGTGGTGGGTGTGGTGGTGGGGTGGTGGTGGGTGTGGTGGTGGTGGTGATGGGTGTGATGGTGGGTGTGGTGGTGGGTGTGATGGTGGGTGTGGTGGTGGGTGTGATGGTGAGTGTGGTGGTGGATGTGAGTGGTGGGTGTGATGGTGGGTGTGGTGGTGGGTGTGGTGATGGGTGTGGTGGTGGGTGTGGTGGTGGGTGTGGTGGTGGGTGTGATGGTGGGTGTGGTGGTGGGTGTGGTGGTGGGTGTGGTGGTGGTGGGTGTGGTAGTGGTGGTGGTGGTGGGTGTGGTAGTGGGTGTGGTGGTGGGTGTGGTGGTGGGTGTGGTGGTGGGTGTGATGATGGGTGTGATGGTGGTGGGTGGTGTGAGGTGGGTGTGGTGGTGGGTGTGATGGTGGGTGTGGTGGTGGTGAGTGTGGTGGTGGGTGTGGTGGGTGGGTGTGTGGGTGGGTGTGGTGGTGGGTGTGGTGGTGGTGGTGGATGGTGGGTGTGGTGGTGGGTGTGGTGGTGGGTGTGGTGGTGGGTGTGGTGGTGGGTGTGGTGGTGGGTGTGGTGGTGGGTGTGGTGGTGGGTGTGGTGGTGGGTGTGGTGGTGGGTGTAGTGGTGGGTGTGGTGGTGGGTGTGGTAGTGGGTGTGGTGGTGGGTGTGGTGGTGGTGTGGTGGTGGGTGTGATGGTGGGTGATGGTGGGTGTGGTGGTGGGTGTGGTGGTGGGTGTGGTGGTGGGTGTGTGGTGGGTGTGGTGGTGGTGAGTGTGGTGGTGGTGTGTGGTGGTGGGTGGTGGTGGGTGTGGTGGTGGGTGTGGTGGTGGTGGTGGTGGTGGGTGTGGTGGTGGGTGTGGTGGTGGGTGTGGTGTGGGTGTGGTGGTGGGTGTGGTGGTGGTGGTGGTGGTGGTGGTGGTGGAGGTGGTGGTGGTGGTAGTGGTGGTGGGTGTGGTGGTGGGTGTGGGTAGTGGTGTGTGGTGGTGGGTGTGGTGGTGGTGTGTGGTGGTGGGTGTGTGGTGGTGTGTGGTGGTGGTGTGGTGGTGGGTGTGGTGGTGGTAGTGGTGGTGGTGGTGGTGGTGGTGGTGGTGGTGGTGGTGGTGGTGGGGGTGGAGTGGTGGGGTAGTGGTGGTGGTGGTGGTGGTGGTGGGGGGTGGTGGTGGTGGTAGTGGTGGTGGTGGGGTGGTAGTGGTGGTGGTGTGGTGGTGGTGAGTGGTGGTGGTGGGTGGTGGTGGTGGTGGTAGTGGTGGTGGTGGGTGGTGGTGGTGGTGGTAGTGGTGGTGGTGGGTGGTGAGTGGTGGTGGTAGGTGGTGGTGGTAGTGGTGGTGAGGGGGTGGTAGTGGTGGTGGTAGTGGTGGTGGTGGTGGTGGTGGTGGAGTGGTGGTGTAGTGGTGGTGGTAGTGGTGGTGGTGGTAGTGGTGGTGGTAGTGGTGGTGGTGGTAGTGGTGGTGGTGGTGTGGTGGTGGTAGTGGTGGGTGGTAGTGGTGGTGGTGGTGGTAGTGGTGGTGGTAGTGGTGGTGGTGGGGTGGTGTGGTGGTGGTATGGTGGTGGTGGTACATGTGGCGCAGTGGGGTGGCTGGTGGTAGTGGTGGTGGTGGCAGTACAGTGGTGGTGAGTGGTGGTGGTGGTAGTGGTGGTGGTGGTGGTGGTAGTGGTTGTGGTAGTGGTGGTGGTAGTGGTGGTGGTGGTGGTGGTGGTAATGGTGGTTTTGGGGGTGGTGGTATGGTTTGAACTAAACCATTGGACGCACACATAGCGTACATTCATTTCATACGGCCAGCAGTAACAGCCTGGCTGATCAAACTTGAGCCCGTAGCTAGTCTGGGACCGGAGAATGTTGATCGGGAACCATCATGGTATATTATATAGTATAATTATTTTATAATGTGTTAAGGTATAGGTGACTCGTGTCTCAGGCCTCGGGTTCTATTCCTGGGTGGGAGATGTATGGACAGATCTCCTGACTCACGAAATCGTAATGACACGATTGCAAACAAACCATACCACGGGCGGGATAGAACCCGCGATCAGAGAGTCATAAGTGGCTAGCGCGTCGGTCTGGAGTTTTATTTCTCTCTGTTCGCGGGTTCTATCCCGCCCGTAGTATGTTTTTTTATAGATCTCCTGACATCTGTCGGTCCTTTCAAATTTATAAACGTGACATCCTACAAGTTGTAAACAGAGAGTACTTCATTTTTGGTCATGCAAATCTCCCTCACGAAATATTTTTTTAGGATAAGAAAACGTAGGTTTAGATGTCTGAACCCTAATGCTGAATGCTGCTATGAAAACATTCATCAGCGACTCCTCACGATAATAAATCTGCCTAAAATTACTGGAATCACAACAGTTCCAAGTTCACAGTTCTGGTTGGAGAACTTCCCAGGGTGTCCCATCATAACATCTCACTACACCATTTAGTGATTATTTTGTGATGTGGATGTGACGTCTAACACCGGTACACCAGGTGGTGTTTAATCATTGAGCGAGTCACCAGCTGCCAAAGACCCGCGTCAGTAGATATTTTCCTGACGAAATAACGCCCTCAACGGCATCCCATTGAATGACTTCCTCGGTAAACCTGAACCATGATTCACATCAGTCACTCGAGAGCTTTGGAAGAGCCTCCCACACTAATTAACTCTATGCAACACACGAGGAGAGGAATGTAGGTAATGCTGTCTGTGATGCCTTGCAGACTTGTGTCCCCTTAAGTCTAATTAGCAGCGTCGCTTGATCCTGTTGAGAGTATTATAGGGAAAGGTTAAGTAAGTGCGTGTAACTTGAAGAGTTCGTGGTGCTCGGTTTGTAGAGTAAGGCACCTTGTGAGAAGGGACATAGAGGCATTATAGGCATCAATATCGCACATTCTTTGTTCCACAATAAAGAATAAGCTTTTACTGTGGCAGTGTTTCGCTCTTTGTAGAGCTTTATGAAGTCAACGACTCAATAAAGCTCTACACAGAATAATCGTAATAATATTATGGCTTCTTATTCTTCATTCTTCACTGAGCAAATATTTGTTATTGTTGTGTACATCTGCGTTAGACACTACGCAGAACAGTCTTGGCGACTGGTATATATTGTAAAATCATTAATATAGCAAATGTGAAATTTAACTGCACTGACAGTCTCTTAAGACAATCAATATTTTTGTTTGTTTTACACGGTGAACTTTAACCAACTTTATCTCAATAACCAGTAATGTTTTTTTTTTTTTTTAATTCTTCAAAATGTTTCTGAAATTTTATGACATGTTTTATGTTTTTTTTTCTATTTTTGAGGACTTTAAATTTAACGATTTAGAAGTATTTAGCTAAATTTGTTAAATAAAGGTCTGCCTATCATATTGCAACATACTATATGTAAGAACATTATGAACACATAAAATATAACATATGTTTATCTCCTTGATCTGTTTATTTAATATAAATAATAGTGCAGTTTATTGTGTCCATTATCTTCATCAAAATGGAATTATTCATTCCTTTATCTTATTCCTTTGTGGTCCAGCCACATCCCTTTGAGTCTGGCAGAGCCGGCGGCTGTCTTGCTAGGCATTACCTACATATTGCAGCTTAGTATTGCACACGGAGGACATGCATGTAAAGAGGAACCATGCATAATCGAAGCTGACCGAATTCCACCTCTTCTCGTTTTGCACGAAAGAGGTGGTAGTTGTGTTTGTTGATTGACCTCATAGGTGAAGCATGAGGTCAATCAAGCTTTCAAATAGGTAAGGAGATGCGTCACATATTTCACCGAATATTTTGAAGTCCGCCTGTTTAGTATTCCTCTCGTTTAGAAGATTCAGTGCTCTAGCTTTCCATGACCAGACAGCGCACTGACTGTCACAGCCAGTCAAGGGATGTAGTCCAGTGATACTGGCAGATGTCAGATATAAAAATTCACGAGCTTGTCAATGTTTATATATAATGTTTTTTTTATTCCACATTTCTGATACAGAGAGCGGAATATTTTCCTGTTGAGGCAGACGCATTATTAGCACATCTGCCTCTTCAGCAGTGCTCATTGTGGATATGAATCAGTCCTATGAGGTATACTGAGCATAGAGAAGCATTAATATGTGAGCTTTGCTTGTGTTGTCAGGCTTTGGATCTCATCCAGTTAATCCTTGTGAGCAGACCAAGGTTTTGAAGTCCCTTGTAGACGCAGGTCTGAGTAAGCTTCTTCCTCCTGAGAGTGTGAGACGCTAAGACCCAGTCAGTTTAATAAGTGTATCAACTCAGCATTTCTAGTATATGATTTCACAGCAAAAGGCAGATTGATATTCATTGACTTTGCGATCATCTGTTGCAAGACATAAACAAAATCCTGGCTCAAGTAGTTGGCAGGCAGCTGCACTCTACGATGTAGGTTTGCATGCCAGCATTGCATGTCAGTTGTGCTTGTCAGCAGTGCAAGTTGGTTGTGCTTGTCAGCAGTGCATGTCAGTTGTGCTTGTCAGCAGTGCATGTCAGTTGTGCTTGTCAGCAGTGCAAGTTGGTTGTGCTTGTCAGCAGTGCATGTCAGTTGTGCTTGTCAGCAGCGCATGTCAGTTGTGCTTGTCAGCAGTGCATGTCAGTTGTGCTTGTCAGCAGTGCATGTCGGTTGTGCTTGTCAGCAGTGCATGTCAGTTGTGCTTGTCAGCAGTGCATGTAACCTGGACTTGTCAGTTATATGTGAAGAAATTAGGTCACTGAGGTGTGGATGTCAACTTGAGTCTGAACGTCATCTGTTTTCAGTTTTATCTTGTCTATATTGTCATCAGTCCTGGCTGACTTCCTAGTCTGAAGTTCTATTTTGAGTGCATAACATATTGACATAGAAAGCTCGTCGAAATATAGGAGGAATAGGAGGATTTTTTTCCCTTGTCATCGGTAGCAAAGTAAAATGCTCCTCTAAACGCAGCTTCCAGCTTGAGGCAGATGTGCTTTGTCGAAGCTTTCACTTGTCTAGCTTTGTCGAAGCTTTCACTTGTCTAGCTTTGTCGAAGCTTTCATGTCTACTTGTCAAGCTTTCACTTGTCTAGCTTGTCAGCTCACTGTCTAGCTTTGTCGAAGCTTTCACTTGTCTAGCTTTGTCGAAGCTTTCATATGTCTAGCTTTGTCGAAGCTTTCACTTGTCTAGCTTTGTCGAAGCTTTCACTTGTCTAGCTTTGTCGAAGCTTTCACTTGTCTAGCTTTGTCGAAGCTTTCATATGTCTAGACGGGTCAGTCAAAATCATCACAGCCGGACTGACAAATGTAAACAGTCCGCTTTACGACTATTTCTCTTCGGCCTCATATTCGCCTCAGTAGCATCACTCTCTTAACATAATACTCAAAAAGAGCGTAACGCCGCCAAACTGCAGAAACATTGCAGTAAAGTTTCAATGGCACAGCATTTCACCCGCAAGTGAGCCTCATCAAGTACTTCATGTCCTTGATAAAGCCCACTCGTGGTGGATGAAATTTTCTACCATTAAATACTTCACTTCATTAAGTTTTTTACTCCTCTCTCCAGCTACTCTGCTGCTGGCTGTAGCAGCGTGATGTATCCTGTGTACACACGGTACCTAGGAACCTCCAGCAGCTACCAGTTCCCTGCTGACGATACCAAGCATTCCATTGTTCATTTTTCTGTCTGCAACTATCCTAATTTTCCTATTTGCTCTTAGATCAATACACTGTGTAAAAGTTTAAAACACATCTCATTTACTTTTTTTTTGCGTCACAGAAGACGCAATATGTTTCTTAGAAGTGGGTTGATACGCGTCTTGCCTCACTGTCCTCAACTTTTGATGCGACATCTGTGGGATTCTCATTTGCATTAAAGTCATCAAATGGCATTTTCACGGTGAAAATGCTTCGACATCTGTGACATCTCATCAGGTAAGTCTGGCTGCAGACTGCAGTATGACGTCTGACTTCAGCAGCTCTCAGGAGAGCATCAAGTAAACAAAAGCTAGTGAGCAGAAAACTGGCGGTAATAACACATACCACAAAGGAATTTATATTGATACGACATTTAACCCACTGTCTTTTTTTTTTTTGGTCAAGAACAAGTATGACGTGAAAACAGAGGGATATAAAACGTATGGGATAGGTCAGGTACCGTCGAGTCAGGTCTGGTGCTGTTGCAATAGGTCAGGTGCTGCCGGGTCAGGTCTGGTGCTGGTGCAATAGGTCAGGTCCCGCCTGGTCAGGTCAGGTCCCGCCTGGTCAGGTCAGGTCCCGCCTGGTCAGGTCAGGTCCCGCCTGGTCAGGTCAGGTCCCACCTGGTCAGGTCAGGTACCACCTGGTCAGGTCAGGTCCCGCCATACAGTGGAAGTAGGAAATCTGCTGAAGATTTTTTTTTTTCAGATTGAGAAGAGATCATAAGTCTTATTAACAGTGTCGGAATCTTTCCTTTAACCTCTTCGAATACAGAGGATGTCACATTCACTTTCTATACGTAAAAGAAAAATAATGTGATCTCTAATCTCTGTGTAGGTAGCCTGCAGTGTAGCCTCTGTGTAGGTAGCCTGCAGTGTAGCCTCTGTGTAGTTAGCCTGCAGTGTAGCCTCTGTGTAGCTAGCCTGCAGTGTAGCCTCAGTGTAACTAGTCTCAACATGCTTCTCTCTCTCCATTCACTCTCAATTCTCCTCACTCTTCACTCTTCCTCTACTCTTCCTCCACTCTATCCTCTCCCTGCACTCTCCCTCCCTCTCACCTGAGTGGCTGACTGAAGCCAATAATACCACTCTTGATTAGCCCTGACTCTCTAACTGGCTCAGCCGCTTGTTAGTGCTAATGGGTAGTTGGTAGTTAACATTGTACCAGTCTCTAAGAGCATGGAGGGGAACATTGTTATGTGTGTGTGTGTGAGAGAGAGAGAGAGAGTGAGAGAGAGAGAGAGAGAGAGAGAGAGAGAGAGAGAGAGAGAGAGAGAGAGAGAGAGAGAGAGAGAGAGAGAGAGAGCAAGTGTGTGAGGTGTGTGTGTGTGTGTGTAGTGTGTGTGTGTGTGTGTTGTGCTGTATTGTATTATGTTGTGTGTGTGTGTCCCAGAAAAACCGGAGTTTCTGAAATCGGAATCTGGACGACTGTGGTACTGCAATACGTTCAGATTTCACTGTTTTGTACCATGTTCAGTCACTTACTATGTCTTCTTTCCATGTAACTCAGATTACAATAACATACGTATACAAATCATGAAAGCAATTTAAATTACAAGGCGAAAATCTGCTGGTATGAATACATTCAGTCTTAATATAAATCTGTTTGTATACATTCCAACAAAGCACATATTCATCTTCTGGAATAAAATCTAATAAAACTAATATAAATATGCTGGTATAAATCTTGATAATGTTAATATAAATCTGTTACTATAAATCTTAACGAAGATAATGAAAATCTGCTAATATAATAAATAGTAAAGCTAAAATAAATCTGCTAGAATAAACTCTTAAGACTGATTATATAAATCTGACTAGTAGTGAACAAGAGATATGCAGTCTTAATTAACGACCCTCGTGTAGTAGAAAGTCTTTAAACCCCATTGACGTACCAGGCTAACCCATAATTCGGAGAAGAAATGTTAGACGACATTTCCGTCAATTTCGAATAATTTTTGGTCAAAGACGGTCGAAACGTCGCCCTAAGATTACCCTCTGAATTGTGGGTTAGTTATGAATTTTTCCAGCTATGGTATAGTGGCTTTTATTATGGCAGTAAATTGTAGATATGAATTATTCCTTAATATCTACCTACTTGGAGTCTAGCTGGAGGTGTTCCGGGGACAACGCCCCCTCGGTCTAGTTCTTATCAGGCCTCCCTGTGGATCAGAGCCTGATCAACCTGGTTGTTACTGCTATCTAACTCCAGGCTGAGGGACTGATTACCTCAAACTCCTCTTTTTTCCAACGTTCTTCTTTGCATTTTACTGAAGAAGCCAATGGCTGGCGGAATGCATTTGTTGTCCTTTTGTAGTCCATTCTGATCTACGTGTCCCTTGAAGCTATGAGCTTCCTCAGTCTTGATGAATAAGATACATTTGTAACACTTGGGTACCTTTGTTGCCGTAACGTTTCTCCTGCACAACAGGCGTCTTCAGTCGAATACAGGAAACAGTAGAATTCTGGATGAATTAGAAGCAGTGTTGATGCTATCAGTCAGTCACTCTCGGTGGCAGGTGATCAGTCCCTCAAGCCAAAAATCATCTAGACAACATCTAACACTAACTAAAAATCCCCTAGACAACGTCTAATATTATCTAGCAATCCCATAGACAACGTCTAATATTATCTAGCAATCCCATAGACACCATCTAACATCATCTAACAATCCTCTGGACAATATTTAACAATATCTAACAATCCTCTAGACAACATCTAGACAATCATCTAATGTGTCTTCCGGAATAATTAATTGCATGTAGTACTTTATAAACATCTGGTGAAAATAAACATCAACAGGGTATATACATCCACAGATGTATATATGTGTATCTAGCATATAGATTGTTTACCAAACTCAATCAGATTATTAAATGTTCTCATTGTTAGTGTGCATCCATAACGACCCACTTGCAGTCGTTAGGCTAATTAACATAGGCTAATTAACATAGGCTAATTAACATAGGCTAATTAACATAGGCTAATTAACATAGGCGACGTTTGATACACATTCTTTGGTACTGAGTCACCATCTCTAACACCGACTCACACGTCACATAACATGGAACTACGACTCTAACACCGACTCACACGTCACATAACATGGAACTACGACTCTAACACCGACTCACACGTCACATAATATGGAACTACGGCTCTAACACCGACTCACACGTCCCGTAACATGGAACTACGACTCTAACACCGACTCACACGTCACATAATATGGAACTACGGCTCTAACACCGACTCACACGTCCCGTAACATGGAACTACGACTCTAACACCGACTCACACGTCACATAATATGGAACTACGGCTCTAACACCGACTCACACGTCACATAATATGGAACTACGACTCTAACACCGACTCACACGTCACATAACATGGAACTACGACTCTAACACCGACTCACACGTCACATAATATGGAACTACGACTCTAACACCGACTCACACGTCACATAACATGGAACTATGACTCTAACACCGACTCACACGTCACATAACATGGAACTACGACTCTAACACCGACTCACACGTCACATAACATGGAACTATGACTCTAACACCGACTCACACGTCACATAACATGGAACTACGACTCTAACACCGACTCACACGTCACATAACATGAAACTACGGCTCTAACACTCACTCCTAAGATAAGTTTGATATATATCGAATAATGAACATAGGTACCGTGTGGCAGCCTCCCTCACGCCGCCTAAACATCCGGATACAACATCCGAATACACGCAAACTAACGTTAGTACACAAAGGCATTTGTCAGGAATTTCCTCTTTCATCCCGACAAACACGCGACCAGATCCCTCTACCACCACGGTCGATAATTCGGCGCATTTTCCGTGAATTTCGACTCTACTTGTCACGAGGATATAGTATTGCCTTGCGCTTGTAGATTAATATGGATCGATGGTCGTGGATATTCTTGCACATATGAGGATTTTAAGCTTTACGGGCATCAAAGAACATGGTTGTGTGGATCGTGGGATAGCCTTATTTTTAACTCTAGATATCATATATACTTTAATCGTTATTAGCGTTGTACAATAGAGGAATTCCTCCCTTACGAGCATCGATGGATAACACTCTCTTGCACCCAGAACTATCCCCCTTACCTTTAGCAAAGCACTATCCTGCCCCATTGTAGGGAAGCGTGTAGACGTAGATAGCATGTTAAACGTTAAGAATTTCGATCTTGTGACTGATGTAAAGAGATGTTAAGCTCCCTGGGTTATATCTGATGCACTTGTTGAGAGAGCTTAGTAACATGTTGAGTGAGCTCAGTAAATATGTTGAGTGAGCTCAGCAAACATGTTGAATGAGCTTAGAAACATGTTGAGTGAGCTTAGTAACATGTTGAGTGAGCTCAGTAAATATGTTGAGTGAGCTCAGTAAACATGTTGAATGAGCTTAGAAACATGTTGAGTGAGCTTAGAAACATGTTGAGTGAGCTGAGTAACGTGCTGGGTGAGCTTAGTAACATGCTAGGTGAGCTTAATAACATGTTAAGTGAGCTTAGTAACATGTTAAGTGAGCTTAGTAACATGTTAAGTGAGCTTAGCAACATGTTAAGTGAGCTTATTAACATGAGTGAGCTTAGTAACATGTTGAGTGAGCTTAGTAACATGTTAATTGAGCTTAATAATATGTTGAGTGAGCTTAGTGACATGTTGAGTGAGCTTAGTAATATGTTGAGTGAGCTTAGTAATATGTTGAGTGAGCTTAGTAACATGTTAATTGAGCTTAATAATATGTTGAGTGAGCTTAGTAATATGTTGATGACTTAGTAACTATTTACTTGAGCTTAATAATATGTTGAGGAGCTTAGTAATATGTTGAGTGACTTGTAACATGTTAATTGAGCTAATAATTGTTAAGCTTGTAACATGTTGGAGTGAGCTTAGTAAATGTTGAGTGAGCTAGTAACATGTTGAGTGAGCTTAGTATTATTATTATAATCAATAGAAGGCTAAACCACGGTTTCAGCAGTGAGCTTAGTAACATGTTGAGTGAACTTAGTAACATGTTGATGAGCTCAGTGACATGTTAGTGAGCTTATAACATGTTAAGTGAGCTTATTAACATGAGTGAGCTTAGTAACATGTTGAGTGAGCTTAGTAACATGCTAAGTGAGCTTAGTAACATGTTGAGTGAGCTTAGTAACATGTTGAGTGAGCTTAGTATTATTATTATAATCAAATAGAAGCGCTAAACCACAGGGGTTATACAGCAGTGAGCTTAGTAACATGTTGAGTGAACTTAGTAACATGTTAATTGAGCTCAGTGACATGTTGAGTGAGCTTAGTAACATGTTAAGTGAGCTTATTAACATGAGTGAGCTTAGTAACATGTTGAGTGAGCTTAGTAACATGCTAAGTGAGCTTAGTAACATGTTGAGTGAGCTTAGTAACATGTTAAGTGAGCTTAGTAACATGAGTGAGCTTAGTAATATGTTGAGTTAGCTTGGTAACATGCTGAGTGAGCTTAGTAACATGTTGAGTGAGCTTAGTAACATGTTGAGTGAGCTTAGTAACATGCTAAGTGAGCTTAGTAACATGCTAAGTGAGCTTAGTATTATTATTATAATCAAATAGAAGCGCTAAACCACAGGGGTTATACAGCAGTGAGCTTAGTAACATGTTGAGTGAACTTAGTAACATGTTGAGTGAGCTTAGTAACATGTTAAGTGAGCTTAGTAACATGCTAAGTGAGCTTAGTAACATGTTGAGTGAGCTTAGTAACATGTTAAGTGAGCTTAGTAACATTTTAAGTGAGCTTATTAACATGAGTGAGCTTAGTAATATGTTGAGTTAGCTTGGTAACATGTTGAGTGAGCTTAGTAACATGTTGAGTGAGATTAGTAACATGGGTAAGCGACTACCCATGATTCCTCTTCCCCTTCCTCTTCCTCTTACTCTTCCCCTTCCAGTTCCTCTTCCCCTTCCTCTTCCCTTTCCTCTTTCCCTTCCGCTTCCCTTTTGTTTTCCTCTTCCCCTTCCTCTTCTTCTTCCCCTTCCTCTTCTTCCCCTTCCTCTTCCTCTTCACCTTCCTCTTTTCCTTCCTCTTCCACAACAGATACCACCAACAGCACCACCACCACTACCACTATCACTAATACCACAACTACGACGACGACCACCATCGTAATACCACCACCACCATCAACACACCTGGTGACGTGTTGACATGACAAGTGACATGCTTGTTAATCTAAATTAATACTTTGATTAATTAAGGGCGGAGAGTGTAATGATGGGCGTGAGAGGCTTGATTGAGGGTAGAGTGAAGCAGTAGATGGTGTTCGGACGATAGACAGAGTTGAGAGTAGGCAAGAGAGGCGTGAGAGTAGACACAGTTGAGAGGGTATACACAGTGGAACATTAGACAAGAAACAAGTGAGAGAGTAGACAGGTGAGAGAATAGACAGGTAAGAGAAGACAGATAAGAGAGAGAGGAGACAGGTTGAGAGAGTAGACAGGTGAGAGAGTAGACTGGTGAGAGAGTAGACAAGTGAGAGAGAGTAGACAGGTGAGAGAGTAGACAAGTGAGAGAGGAGACATTTGAGAGAGTATACAGGTGAGAGAGGAGACAGGTGAGAGAGTAGACAGGTGAGAGAGTAGTCAGGTGAGAGAGTAGACAGGTGAGAGAGTAGACAGGTGAGAGAGTAGACAGGTGAGATAGTAGACAGGTGAGATAGTAGACAGGTGAGAGAGTAGACAGGTGAGAGAGTAGATAGGTGAGAGAGTAGATAGGTGAGAGTTATATACCTTGACAAGAGGAATCATGCTTAGACAACCTCCAGAATATCTTATCAATGTTGCTTATTTACTGACCCACCTCCAGCGACAGCAACAGGGCTATACTCAGCTATATACAGCTATATTCATCTGAACTCAGCTATAATCAGATGTACTCAGCAATACCAAGCTATACATACTATAACAAGCTATACACCGCGATACAAAGGGCTTAATCTGTCATATGAGATGTTCTAATTACAGTTTTTGTAGCACTTGCTGTCTGTTGTCGTACTTCAGACCGTTGTTCTACTGTGTTGTACACAGTAGAACCTTGCTACTCTGTGATGTACTCAGTACAATATTCTACCTTGTTGTACACAGTACCTTGCTCCACTGTGCTGTACTCAGTACAATGTTCTACTGTGTTGTACACAGTATAACCTTGCTCCACTGTGCTGTTCTCAGTACAATATTCTACTGTGTTGTACACAGTAGAACCTTGCTCCACTGTGCTGTACTCGTACAATATTCTACTGTGTTGTACACAGTAGAACATTGTTTCACTGTGCTGTACTCAGTACAATGTTCTACTGTGCTGTATACAGTACACTGCTCCACTGTGCTGTACACAGTAAACTGCTCCACTGTGCTGTACACAGTACACTGCTCCACTGTGCTGTACACAGTACACTGCTCCACTGTGCTGTACACAGTACACTGATCCACTGTGCTGTACACAGTACATTGCTCCACTGTGCTTACACAGTACACTGATCCACTGTGCTGTACACAGTACATTGCTCCACTGTGCTTTACACAGTAAACTGTTCCACTGTGCTGTACACAGTACACTGCTCCACTGTGTTGTACACAGTACATTGCTCCACTGTGCTGTACACAGTACATTGCTCCACTGTGCTGTACACAGTACATTGCTCCACTGTGCTGTACACAGTACACTGCCGTACAGCTCTGGAGAGGAGAGACATCTCTGGAGAGGAGAGACAGCTCTGGAGAGGAGAGACATCTCTGGAGAGGAGAGACAGCTCTGGAGAGGAGAGACATCTCTGGAGAGGAGAGACAGCTCTGGGAGGAGACATCTCGGAGAGGAGGACAGCTCTGGAGAGGAGAGCATCTCTGGAGAGGAGAGACAGCTCTGGAGAGGAGAGACATCTCTGGAGAGGAGAGACAGCTCTGGAGAGGAGAGACATCTCTGGAGAGGAGAGACAGCTCTGGAGAGGAGAGACATCTCTGGAGAGGAGAGACAGCTCTGGAGAGGAGAGACATCTCTGGAGAGGAGAGACAGCTCTGGAGAGGAGAGACATCTCTGACAGAACTGGAACAAGCCAGAAGAGGTGAATTATCTTCGGAATTTGAGAAGATTTGACAAACTTTTACGAACACAATTTCGAAAAATTTGGCAAAATGTGAAGTTTCCATCAAAACTGAAAAGTGATTGTAATGCCTCAGACACTGGCAGATTTAAGAATTAAAAAATGATCAAAAGTAGAATTTGCCTTTAATATCGATTTTTTTTTAATTCTTGTAGCATTTCGACAAATAAAAGTAACAATGGATGTGACAATTCACCAAAAAATGCAGATGTTTCGGCCGTCCTGACTCGATATTATGGAAATTGTATTGTCCTTGATGCATGTGCAAAGGAAGGGGCTGGGAACTAGATCAGAGATAAGAGAATTTGTCTGCAGAGTGTGGGAGACAGTCAGATATGCAAGAGAACGTTTAACTTTACCTCTCTCCCTCTACACCAGAATCTCATACACACCTGCCTCTCCCACCTGCCACCCACACCTGCCATCCACACCTGCCATCCACACCTGCCACCCACACCTGCCTCCCACACCTGTTATCGCCCTGACAATCAGGGTGTCATCCGAGGCATGATAATGAGAGGGAGTGTCAACTGCTGTCTGGTTTTATTGTGTGTCAGATCAATACAACATGGTGTCTCCAGTCTGTTCAAGCTGATATAATCTAACAACGCAGCGTTCACCTGAACATTACGTAACCAAGTAGCGTTCACATGAACGTTACGTAGCCAAGTAGCGTTCATCTGAACGTTACGTAACCAAGTAGCGTTCTCCTGAACGTTACGTAACCAAGTAGCGTTCACCTGAACGTTACGTAACCAAGTAGCGTTCACATGAACGTTACGTAGCCAAGTAGCGTTCACCTGAACGTTACGTAACCAAGTAGCCTTCACCTGAACGTTACGTAGCCAAGTAGCGTTCACCTGAACGTTACCTAGCCAAGTAGCGTTCACCTGAACGTTACGTAACCAAGTAGCGTTCACATGAACGTTACGTAGCCAAGTAGCGTTCACCTGAACGTTACCTAGCCAAGTAGCGTTCATCTGAACGTTACGTAACCAAGTAGCGTTCACATGAACGTTACGTAACCAAGTAGCGTTCTCCTGAACATTACCTAGCCAAGTAGCGTTCACCTGAACGTTACATACCAAGTAGCGTTCACCTGAACATTACGTAACCAAGTAGCGTTCACATGAACGTTACGTAGCCAAGTAGCGTTCACCTGAAAGTTACGTAACCAAGTAGCGTTCTCCTGAACATTACGTAGCCAAGTAGCGTTCACCTGAACGTTACGTAACCAAGTAGCGTTCACATGAACGTTACGTAGCCAAGTAGCGTTCACCTGAAAGTTACGTAACCAAGTAGCGTTCTCCTGAACATTACGTAGCCAAGTAGCGTTCACCTGAACGTTACATAATCAAGTAGCGTTCACATGAACGTTATGTAGCCAAGTAGCGTTCACCTGAACTTTACGTAACCAAGTAGCCTTCACCTGAACGTTACGTAGCCAAGTAGCGTTCACCTGAACGTTACCTAGCCAAGTAGCGTTCACCTGAACGTTACGTAACCAAGTAGCGTTCACATGAACGTTACGTAACCAAGTAGCGTTCTCCTGAACTTTACGTAACCAAGGAACGTTCAGGTGAAAGCTACTTAGTTCACCTGAACTTTACGAAACAACGCAGCGTTCACCTGAACATTACGTAACCAAGTAGCGTTCACATGAACATTACGTAACCAAGTAGCGTTCACCTGAACATTACGTAACCAAGTAACGTTCAGGTGAAAGCTACTTAGTTCACCTGAACTTTACGTAGCAACGCAGCGTTCACCTGATCATCACCAAACCAAGTAGCGTTCGCCTGAACATCACCCAACACAGTAGTGTTCATCTAAAATTACATAACACAGCAGTATTCCCTAAACATTACGTAACAATGCACCCTAGAGCTGAACGTTACTCAGCTACGTTGTTCAGCTGAACATTACATAACAGCTAGCTTGGTTGAACATTACAGGCTAACTTGCCTGAGTGAGACCTCCGTACATGCTGTGTGTCTGTGTGTCTGTCTGTGCCTCTCTCTAACCAGCACCAACAACCTCACTGATCATACCCTAAGTCGCGAGTACAGAAGGAAGGGTCGCGTCTATCCTGTCTCTAGTGTCTACGATGCCTCTCCCGTCTACCCTGTCTCTCGTGTCTACGATGCCTCTCCCGTCTATTCTGTTTCCCTCTCTTGTAAGAGGCAATTTCAGTGGAAGATTTGAAACCATTCCTATCTGCATTTACCAGGTGTAAATTATGGTATGTACTTGTATCCTGTACTCCAGGGAGTATACTGTGGCCTGCGCTTCAGGGAGTACATTGTAGCCTGCATTCCAGGGAGTACATTGTGGCCTGCACTCTAGGACGTACAGAGTGGCCATCACTCCAGGGAGTACATAGTGGCCTTCACTCTCACTCCAGGGAGTACAAAGTGACCTTCACTCCAGGGAGTACAGAGTGGCCTGCACTCCAGGGAGTGGAAAAATAAACACATAAGCAGTATAATGTGATCCTTTATTAACAACGTTTCGCCCACGCAGTGGGCTTTATCGAGTCACAGACAGATCTACCTGAAACTTCTTCAACGCTATCCCACATAGAACTCAAGAATGGAACACTGCAGGTTTTAACTATCACACTACTTTGAAGACTATCACATGCAGCTTTCTCCACCTGACCCAGCATTCTCCACCTGACCCAGCATTCTCCACCTGACCCAGCATTCTCCACCTGACTAAATCCTATAAATACTCATGTTACTATTTTTCCAGGTAGATCTGTCTGTGACTCGATAAAGCCCACTGCGTGGGCGAAACGTTGTCAATAAAGGATCACATTATACTGCTTATGTGTTTATTTTTCCATTGTGTCGGTATTTTATACCATTTATTTCCACTCCAGGGAGTACAGAGTGGCCTGTACTCCAGGGAGTACAGAGTGGCCTGCACTCCAGGGAGTACAGAGTGGCCTGCACCCAGGAGCATGAGTGCCTACTCCAGGGAGTACAAGTGGCCTGACCCAGGGAGTACAGAGTGGCTTGCACTCCAGGGAGTACAGAGTGGCCTGTACTCCAGGGAGTACAGAGTGGCCTGCACTCCAGGGAGTACAGAGTGGCCTGCACTCCAGGGAGTACAGAGTGGCCTGTACTCCAGGGAGTACAGAGTGGCCTGCACTCCAGTTAGTACACAGTGACCTTCACTCCAGGGAGTACATAGTGACCTTCACTCCAGGGAGTACAGAGTGGCCTGCACTCCAGGGAGTACACAGTGACCTTCACTCCAGGGAGTACATAGTGACCTTCACTCCAGGGAGTACACAGTTGCCTGCACTGCAGAGAGTACATTATTACATTATGATAATCTTTTAAGCAGTTTGAGTACAAAAATCCTTCTTGCCACAGATTTATACCAGAAGTTATGACCACGATAACATTACCAGAGTCATTAACAGCTTCCAGCATGAATAAAACACAAGACCATTCATCACCTGGAAATACCCAGACATATGTCATTCAAATGGCCGTCCTTTAAGTCTGGTCGTAATTCAGGTGAGAGTGAGCGCAGCTCTGGGGCAGCAGTCTGAGCCTTCACCAGGTACCAATCGTTTTCTGGGGGAAGCAGATGGTTCTTTAAAACCTATTATGTTTTTTTTTATGCCTTAATCTCCTCTGTATGTCATGAAGGTATCCGTATAGGACATTTATGATTATTATTATTATTATTTATATTATTATTATTATTTTAACGCACCGGCCGTATCCCACCAAGGCAGGCTGGGGTTACTAGCCTCTTGCTCCCGGCATTTTAGTAGCCTCTTACGACACGCATGGCTTACGGAGGAAGAAATCTTTCCACTTCCCCAGTGATTATTATTATTATTATTATTATTATTATTATTATTATCATTATTATTATTATTATTATTATATTACAGCAATAAAACTCACCCTTCACCCTTCCCTAAAGCAGTATGACTCATCCCTCCACTTTACCCTCCAATAGTGACAGTCATCCTCCACCCTTCCCTCCGGTAGTGACAGTCATCCTCCACCCTTCCCTCCGGTAGTGACGTGTCCTCCACCCTGCCCTCCGGTAGTGACAGTCATCCTCCACTCTACCCTCCGGTAGTGACAGTCATCCTCCACCCTACCCTCCGGTAGTGACAGTCATCCTCCACCTACCCTCCGGTAGTGACAGTCATCCTCCATTCTATCCTCCAGTAGTGACAGTCATCCTCCACCCTACCCTCCAGTAGTGACAGTCATCCTCCACACTACCCTCCGGTAGTGACAGTCATCCTCCACCCTACCCTCCGGTAGTGACAGTCATCCTCCACCTACCCTCCGGTAGTGACAGTCATCCTCCATTCTATCCTCCAGTAGTGACAGTCATCCTACACCCTACCTCCAGTAGTGACAGTAAACCTCCACCCTATCATCCAATATTGACAGTCATCCTCCACCCAACCCTCCAGTAGTGACAGTCATCCTCCACCCTACCCTCCAGTAGTGACAGTCATCCTCCACCCTACCCTCCAGTAGTGACAGTCATCCTCCACCCTACCCTCCAGTAGTAAAAGTCATCCTACACCCTACCCTCCAGTATTGACAGTCACTCCACCCTATTCTCCAGTAGTGACAGTCATCCTCCACTCTTCCCTCCAGCAGCGACACTCACCCCTCCACCCTTCCCTCCACAGGGTTCGCGTGGAGACTAAAGGAGGGGCGTGGTGCCCCAAGGGTCAGCTGAACGCCCACTCTAGAGAGTACCTGGAGGTGGACCTGGGTCGAGTACACGTGATCACTGCCACAGGTACTCAGGGACGCTTCTACAACGGCAAGGGTCTAGAGTACACGGAGGCCTACGGTCTAGAGTACTGGAGACCAGGTCTACCAGACTTCAGAGTCTACACCAACGGTTACGGAAATCAGGTAAGTCCTAGTGACCTGAGGTAACAAATCACAGAGGTAATTTAAATGTAGAGAAGTTCTTTGGCAGACAAATTTTTTTTTTGACAAACTACAAAAGTTCTTTTAAAAAAAACACAGAAGTTCTTTTAAAAAAAACACGGAAGTTCTTTAAAAAAAAACACGGAAGGTCTTTGATAAAGAGGTCGTAGGACAAACCAAAGAGGTTATTTAACATTATTATTATTATAATCAAAAGAAGCGCTAAACCACAAGGGTCATACAGCAGGTTATTTAACAAACCACACTGGTTCAAAGAACATGGGTTCTTTGATAAACCAAAGAGGTTCAACAGCCGTCAAGTAGGTTTTCTGGTTAAAACAGGAGATGTCGTAAAAGCATTGGAATGTTTACATCATTCCCAGAGGTACTGCATTGAGTAGCTAAAGTCTGCGACACCATAGACCGAACATGGTGTAGAAGGCCTCGACACGGCGTACGCTGTCAGTGGCCCTATAAACAACAACAAGAATGCCTCTCAGAGAGGTAATGGATTAAGTGGCTGTGTTCATGGCAAGCCTAATAGTCAACCAAGCTGGCTTCCTCACTGGCCATGAAGATCCTATGGCAACTGTAATTTCTCCTGTGAACAATAGTGTTGTTAATCTGCTGAATCAGGTAATTGCTATGGCAACCTGATTGGAACACTTGGCAAGCCAGTGAGGTTCTAATGTTACCTCGGTGTTATGGCAATTTGCTGGGAACTGTAGTAACAAGGTAAGTTCCTTCTTTTATCAGCTTACGAGAATGCAGTTGCTAGTGTCTGGCTAGCATGTAGCTGCTAGTGTCTAGCTAGCATGTAGCTGCTAGTGTCTGGCTAGCATGCAGCTGCTAGTGTCTAGCTAGCATGAGCTGCTAGTGTCTAGCTAGCATGTAGCTGCTAGTGTCTGCTAGCATGCAGTTGCTAGTGTCTAGCTAGCATGTAGCTGCTAGTGTCTAGCTAGCATGTAGTGCTAGTGTCTGGCTAGCATGTAGCTGCTAGTGTCTAGCTAGCATGCAGTTGCTAGTGTCTGGCTAGCATGTAGCTGCTAGTGTCTGGCTAGCATGCAGCTGCTAGTGTCTAGCTAGCATGTAGCTGCTAGTGTCTAGCTAGCATGTAGCTGCTAGTGTCTAGCTAGCATGCAGTTGCTAGTGTCTGGCTAGCATGTAGCTGCTAGTGTCTAGCTAGCATGTAGCTGCTAGTGTCTGGCTAGCATGTAGCTGCTAGTGTCTAGCTAGCATGCAGTTGCTAGTATCTGGCTAGCATGTAGCTGCTAGTGTCTGGCTAGCATGTAGTTGCTAGTGTCTGGCTAGCATGCAGCTGCTAGTGTCTGGCTAGCATGTAGTTGCTAGTGTCTGGCTAGCATGTAGCTGCTAGTGTCTGGCTAGCATGTAGTTGCTAGTGTCTAGCTAGCATGTAGCTGGTAGTGTCTAGCTAGCATGTAGCTGCTAGTGTCTAGCTAGCATGCAGCTGCTAGTGTCTAGCTAGCATGTTGCTGCTAGTGTCTGGCTAGCATGTTGCTGCTAGTGTCTAGCTAGCATGTAGCTGCTAGTGTCTAGCTAGCATGCAGCTGCTAGTGTCTAGCTAGCATGTAGCTGCTAGTGTCTGGCTAGCATGTAGCTGCTAGTGTCTGGCTAGCATGTAGCTCCTAGTGTCTAGCTAGCATGTAGCTGCTAGTGTCTAGCTAGCATGTAGCTGCTAGTGTCTGGCTAGCATGTAGCTGCTAGTGTCTAGCTAGCATGCAGCTGCTAGTGTCTAGCTAGCATGTAGCTGCTAGTGTCTGGCTAGCATGTAGCTCCCAGTGTCTAGCTAGCATGTAGCTGCTAGTGTCTAGCTAGCATGTAGCTGCTAGTGTCTAGCTAGAATGCAGCTGCTAGTGTCTAGCTAGCATGTAGCTGCTAGTGTCTAGCTAGCATGCAGCTGCTAGTGTCTAGCTAGCATGTAGCTGCTAGTGTCTGGCTAGCATGTAGCTCCCAGTGTCTAGCTAGCATGTAGCTGCTAGTGTCTGGCTAGCATGTAGCTCCCAGTGTCTAGCTAGCATGTAGCTGCTAGTGTCTGGCTACCATGCAGTTGCTAGTGTCTAGCTAGCATGCAGCTGCTAGTGTCTAGCTAGCATGCAGCTGCTAGAATCTTGACTACTTGATCCCTCAATGTGGCTGTGTTTTGGAAAGCGTTCCTTAAGGCTTGCTGATTCTTGTGTGTATGTGGGGGGGGTGAATGTAGGAGGGGGGTGGGTGTGGGTGTGTGGGGTGTGTGTGGAGGTGGGTGGGTAACGAGGCAGTTAGCAGGGAGGCGCAGCAACACTTAAATGATCAATGGATGAAGTTGAATAGTTAATTACCTTGTTAAGTGTCAAGTTTTGGATGCAACTCAGGGCCTTGGTGAGGTGTGGGAGGTGTGGGGTGTGTGGGGAAGGGTTGAGGTGTGGGGATGTGGGGTTGGGGTGGGGGTGAGGGCAGAATTAGTGGGTACAAACCAAGCGTAATAAATATGCCTCAACATGAAGGATTCAGATCAGTGTTCTTGTAAATTGTATTTGTTGTTGTAGTTGTTGTTGGTGTAACTAATGTTGTTGTTATGGTTGATGTGGTTAATGTTGCTGTGGTTGACTTCTTGTGGTTGATGCTGTTGTTATTATGGTTGTTGTTGTTGTCGTTATTGTTGGTTTTTGGTATTTTCATTAATCTAATATTTTTTTCCTTCTTTTTCTAACTTTGTCTTGGCTTTTTCCTGATCCCAGGTATTAGGTTCTAGCTCATCTCCAGGTGTAGGAGAGTCAGGTGTAGTTGAGTCATATGTGAATCATAAATCAGGTGTGAGTCATGTGTGAATCAGGTGTAGGTGAGTCATGTGTGAATCAGATGTAGGTGAGTCACGTGTGAATCAGGTGTAGGTGAGTCATGTGTGAATCAGGTGTAGGTGAGTCATGTGTGAATCTGGGGTAGGTGAGTCATGTGTGAATCAGATGTAGGTGAGTCATGTGTGAATCAGATGTAGGTGAGTCATGTGTGAATCAGGTAGGTGAGTCATGTGTGAATCAGGTGTAGGTGAGTCACGTGTAAATCAGGTGTAGGTGAGTCATGTGTGAATCAGGGGCAGGTGAGTCATGTGTGAATCAGATGTAGGTGAGTCACGTGTGAATCAGATGTAGGTGAGTCACCTGTGAATCAGGTGTAGGTGAGTCATGTGTGAATCAGGTGTAGGTGTCGTGAGGGGAAAAAAGAAGGGTGGAGAGTAATAGTAAGACGAGGAGAGGAGAAGGGGAGAGAGGGAGATGAGAAGAAGGGGTGGAGAAAGGGAAATAATAGAAGGGTGAGAAGAGAGGGGCCAAAAATAGTGATAAGGGGAAGGAGACAGGTGGGGAGGAGAGAGCGTGAGATGAAGAGAGGGAGAGGTTAGGTTAGGTTAGCTTTGGCTAGGTTAGGTTAGGTTAGATTAGCTTTGTTTAGGTTAGGTTAGCTTAGGTTAAGTTAGGTTAGGTAAAGTAAGATTAGTCGGGAAAGAGAACAAGAGGAGCCTCCACTGGGGTTTAGTGCATCTGACTGAGCACTTCTACTGGCTACCAGTGTGATGTGATAAAAGGGGAAGAGACAGAGAGGAATGAGGGAAGGGGACACAGAAATTGAGATGAGGAGAGGGGAAAGAGCGGTAGATGAGGAGGACAGGGAGACAAGGGAGGGAGAGGGAAGACAGAGAAAGAGATGGGAGGGGAGAGATAGGAAGATGAGAGGGAAAGAATTAGCGATGAAAAGAGGGAGGTAGAGAGAGAGAGAGAGATGAGGAAAGAGAGAAAGGGAGACGATGAGAGGGGAGAGAGAGGGAAAATGAGGGGAATGAGAGATGAGAAAAGGAGCGATAGAGGGGAAAAGGGAAGAATGGAGGGAGATAGAGAAAATAGAGAGAGAAAGAGAAAGAAAGGAGAGAGAGAGAGAGAAAGGAGAGATAGATAGAAGAAGAGAAGAGAGAGAGAAGTAGAGAGAGAGAGAGAGAGAGAGAAGAGAGAGAGAGAGAGAGAGAGAGAGAGAGAGTGGGAGAGAGATAGAGGTGTGGGGAAAGTTGTCTTTACTATGGGAGTTGAATAGGGAAATTACCAATAAAGTTAGATGGTCATAAGTGACGTGTGTGTGGGGAGTGTGTGTGGGGGAGTGTGGGTGTGGGTGTGGGGAGTGTGAGTGGGGGAGTGTGTGTGTGTGTGGGAGGATTGTGGGTGGGTGTGGGGAGAGTGTGGGTGTGTTAGGGAGTGTGGGTGTGTGTGGGGTGTGGTGGAATGTGGGGTGTGTGGGGGAGTGGTGGAGTGGGTGTGGGTGTGTGTGGAAGTGGAGGTGTAGTGTGTGTGAAGTGGAGTGAGGTGGTGTGTTTGAGGAGTGTGGGGAGTGTGTGTGTAGGGAGTTGGGTATGTGTGTGTTTGGGGAGTGAGGGTGGGTGTGGGGGAGTGTGGGTGTGTGTAGGTGTGTGTGGGGAGTGTTGGTGTATGTGTGTGGGGAGTGTGGTGTGTTGGGGGAAGGGTGTGGGTGGTGTGGTGGTGTGTGTGTGAGGGAGTGAGGGTGTGTTTGGGGAGTAACGGTGTGAGAGAGTGGGATGTGTGCAGAGGAGTGGGGTGTGGGGAGTGGGGTGTGTGTGGGGGAGTGAGGGTGTGTGGAGTGTGGTGTAGTGGGGGAAGTGATGGGGAGTGTGAGTGTGGGGGAGTGGAGGGTGTGTGATGTGTGGGCAGGGTGTGCGTGTTGTGTTTGGTGTGTGTGTGCGTGCGTGTGTGTAGTGTGTGTGCTGTGGTGTGTGTGTGTGTGTGAGTGTGTGGTGCTGTGTGTGTGTGTGTGTGTGTGTGTGTGGTGGTGTGTGTGTGTGTGTGTGTGTGTGTGTGTGTGTGTGTGTGTGTGTGTGTGTGTGTGTGTGTGTGTGTAGTGAAAGAAGACAAAATTTTATGGCAATTTAATTGGTGCGATAAAATAAATTTTATGTATTTAGATAATATGTGATAAATGTACAACATATATATATATATAT
This sequence comes from Cherax destructor, assembly GCA_009830355.1. Classification (NCBI taxonomy): domain Eukaryota; kingdom Metazoa; phylum Arthropoda; class Malacostraca; order Decapoda; family Parastacidae; genus Cherax; species Cherax destructor. Next base: position 79,560 of record WNWK01005656.1, on the reverse strand, counting down.
ATATATATATATATATATATATATATATATATATATATATATATATATATATATATATATATATATATATATATATATATATATATTACAGGGTAGAGGAGAGACGAGGGAAAAGATAAGTGTAGAGGGAAGAAAGAGGACCAGGAGGAAGAGAAGAATGGAGAGGAGGGGGGCGGGGGTTGAAAGCTCCCTTAAATGGGTTGCTCTGCACATAAATGACCTTTGACCGCTGTGCCATGATTAATTGGGTAATTGCAGTGAGGGGTATTAGCTGTACAGTGGTCCAGTGATTATGTTGTGATCTGGGTAGAGGGAGGGAGGAAGGAGGGAGGAAGGAGGGAGGGAAGGAGGGAGGTAGGGAAGGGAGAAAGGGGAGAGAGTAGATATATGGTAAAGACAGAGAACAAAAGGAATAAAGAGGGTGGTAGGGAGAAAGCCTCTGGGAAATGAAGGAGGAATAAGGAGAAAGACGAAGACAGTAGTAGATGAGAGATGCAGATAACAGAATACAATCACAATCCTTATCGACCGTTAGGATAAAGACGAGATTTAATATAGCAGAAGACTCTCTCCCTACTCTCCACTCTGTGTCTCTGACCAAACTTTCCTACTTAAAAGAGATGAGTGACATGATTTCATAACTTATCAAGGATATACATAAGTATTGATATGATAGGTGGAAGTAGACTTGATTACTGGTGCTGTAACTACCAGAACCATCACCCTTATCTCTGCTTATACCTCTGTTATCATTATCAACTGATCGTCCTGATTAAACACCTGAACCAGAGTCAGGAATCAGTTGCTCAAAGCCAGCCCTTGCATGGTATCCAGTTGAATGCAATGTTTGTGAAGTGCTTGTCTAGTTGATTCTTTAAATGACTGTATTATATTCTCACTTACTGCTTCAGCGGATATTTTATGCCATTAGGCTATAATTATATAAATTATTCGTTTGAATAGGAACATTTACACACGTTTGTGTTGCATCTCTTGCCTCGAAGTTTTATTCTGCTGTTTTTGTTTCTGCATTTCGTGTTTGAGTGTATCAAAGCCACTCAGCATAATAAAGGTTTAAATGAGATCTCTCAGCCTCCGTTTCCTGAGAGAGAGAGAAAGTTTAATTCAAGTCTTTCTTCATGGTTTGTTTCTTCATGAGAGTAAGAGCTTGGTTGCCCTTCCTGGGCCACCCCCAGCTTATTTTCACATGTTCGTTTTTTATGTAAATCTTGTACCAAAACTTGACAGCGTATTCAAGGTGCGTTATGGAGAAACTATATCGTTTGTGGTGTTCTGTACTCGAAATTTCTGTCTATGAAAACTAGTAATCTATTAGCCTTTCGCTTTCACATAGACATTGTCTGGCACATACTCGTGTTTTTTATTATGTCCTCAATGCATTAATTTGCACTTGTAAACAGTGAACCTCGTCTTTACGTCTTCGTCCATAGCGTCAGCCTATTTTAATCAGTAACTTGTAGAGTGAAGCCAAGGACTGAGAAAGTACTGAGAAGCAATTACAGAAATGAAAAATGGCAATAATAGCAAACACAATATTCCAACGAGGGTACGAAATAATGAGATCGGCAAGTGAGAGGGACATATGGAGAAGCAGTCATTGTAGGGTCAGAGAGTTTTGAAGAATTAGACTTTTCGAACTGTACCGGGTGTACGAAATGTGTACTGCAGATAATAACATCCCACGACCAAGTGGCAGTAGATAAATACATGAATATGATAACAAATAGGAGAATATTAAAAATCTGAGTACTTCAGGTCTATGTCAGGAGGAGTAGAGAAGTTCTATTCGTATGGGACCTCAACACTTTGAAAATGAATGCTCAGCAAGGTAAGCTCTTAGTGTAGAGTAGACGTGATATATTTCTAAATGGCATGACACAAAACCTGCTAGGTCAACATGCAAAGGAGCCTGCTAGAATGAAGAAATGAGCCGAAGGTACTGTATTAACTAACCCACAGGTTGGAGGGGAAACAAATCTACATTTCGGTCTTTTTGTAACTATTTATCATGATACACAAATAACCCGCACGTAAGAGAAAGTTATGACGACGTTTCGGTCCAGTCACGGTATTGTGCCTTTTTGTTATTCATTATCAAGATGCTTGTAAATGATGGTGGATGGACTTAAATTGAGTTTCAATTCCAATGCACAAGTTATAAATTGTTCCAGGCAGGTTCGCTATGAATTGTTCCAGGCAGGTTAGTTATGAATTGTTCCAGGCAGGTTAGCTATGAATTGTTCCAGGCAGGTTAGCTATGAATTGTTCCAGGCAGGTTAGTTATGAATTGTTCCAAGCACTGCGTTGTGACTTATTCTTCATTTACAAGTGTCAGGGAACCAGCAGGCATTATATCCTAACGTCCAGAAGCACTGCCAAAGTTTGAAGTTGTGACAAGGAACATAAGACTGACACACGAGAGAGAGGTAACTATGAGGCTGTGAGGAGTTCCTACCTCGCATACATTGGGATATTGAGCTGGAGGGGAAGTTAGTAACCGACTGGGAAGAATTGAATATGTGAGGAGGCCACCAAGACGTTCTTTCCAGTTCAGAAGTTGCAGGAAGACATTCCAGGAGAGCCCTTGCTTCGGTAGACAGTGCGGGGAAAGGAATGCTAAATATAGGAAGACGTGGAAGAGGTGAAGAAAAATAGCAACGACTGGAAACACACAAAAGAGCATTAATAGTATACAATACCAAGAAGTACAGTAGATATACTTAGGCATGTGTGTACCTTAAAAGTGATTCTTCAATGCACAGGGACTTAATCTAGGATTTACCTCTCCACTGCTTCTGCTGTCTCTAATATTTGTCACTTCTGCATTCGACTGAAGACGTCTGCAGAGCAGGCGAAAACTTTCGACAATAAAGATGCCCATCTGTGCTACGCGTGTCTTATACATCTGCACAACAGAATAAGAAAACCAGAAACCAATGTCTTGGGTCGAAGCAACACTTTCAAAATGACACAGTTGCCAGAGCGAAGAAACTATTCCACTGCCACTTAAGGAGAAAAATTATTAGTATAGAAAAAAGTGGAACTAGCTCATGAGTAATGGCAATGAAGAATGTTGAGAAACTTAACGAAGGATCACAACTCACAAGTGGTAGTGGATCACAAGTGCCACCATAGTGGTGACAGTAGTGGATCACAAGTGCCACCATAGTGGTGACAGTAGTGGATTACAAGTGTCACCATAGTGGTGACAGTAGTGGATTACAAGTGTCACCATAGTGGTGACAGTAGTGGATCACAAGTGTCACCATAGTGGTGACAGTAGTGGATCACAAGTGTCACCATAGTGGTGACAGTAGTGGATCACAAGTGTCATCATAGTGGTGACAGTAGTGGATCACAAGTGTCACCATAGTGGTGACAGTAGTGGATCACAAGTGCCACCATAGTGGTGACATTAGTGGATCACAAGTGCCACCATAGTGGTGACAGTAGTGGACTAAGGTCACATAGTGTGACGTAGTGGATCAATGTCACCTCGGGGACAACAGTGATACAAGTGTCACCCGAAGGCATAATGTCATCTGCAAAAAAGTTGAAAAACCTGAAGACTGGACTTTTGGAAATAAAATTAATAAGACCCACAGACTGACCATAAACTAAATTACCTGCAGTGAAAAGTAAGAACATAATATTTAGTGAAGGGATTCAGGGAAACCAGTTAATTGATTTAGTTGGACTTGAGTCCTGGAAATGGGAAGTACAATGCCTGCACTTTAAAGGAGGGGTTTGAGATATTGGCGGTTTGGAGGGATTTTCTGAACTGTCGTATCTGAGCTCCTCTGCAAAGACAGTGATTATGTATGAGTGTGGTGAAAGTGTTGAATGATGATGAAAGTATTTTCTTTTGGGAATTTTCTTTCTTTTTTTAGTATTATTATTATTATTATTATTATTATTATTATTATTATTATTTATTGTAATTATTATTATTATTATTATTTATTGTAATTATTATTATTATTATTATTATTATTATTTTATTATTATTATTATTATTATTATATAGTACTACTATTAATTACACTGGTAATAATGTTCGTCAATTATAAAAAGTCAGCAAAAGTTTACAAGAAGTAAACATTTGTGAACAAAAAAGTGGTTAAAATGACATCAACGTGCCCGAGGGTGCCAGTGTATGCCCGAGGGTACCAGTGTATGCCCAAGGGTGCCAGTGTATGTCTGAGGTGCCAGTGTATGCCCTAGGGTGCCAGTGTATGTCCGAGGGTGCCAGTGTATGCCCGAGGATGCCAGTGTATGCCCGAGGGTGCCAGTGCATGCCTGAGGGTGCCAACTGTATGCCTGAGGTGCCAGTGTATGTCCGAGGGTGCCAGTGTATCCCCGAGGATGCCAGTGTTTGCCCGAGGGTGCCAGAGCATGCCTGAAGGTTCACCCGTATGCCCGAGGGTGCCGGTGTATGCCCGAGGATGCCAGTGTATGCCCGAGGGTACCAGTGTATGCCCGAGGGTGCCAGTGTATGCCCGAGGGTGCCAGTGTATGTCTGAGGGTGCTAGTTTATGCCCGAGGGTGTCAGTGTATGTCTGATGGTGCCAGTGTATGCCCGAGGGTGCCAGTGTATGCCCAAAGATGCCAGTGTATTTCAGAGGGTGCTAGAATATTCCCGAAAGTGACAGAATATGCCCAAGAGTGCAAAATATGCCGAGGGTGCCCGAAAAGGCCTGAGGGTGCCAGTGTGTGCTAGAGTATCCCCGAGGGTGCCAGCGTGTGATAGAGTATGCTAGAGGGTGCCAGTGTATGCTATACGGTGCTCTAAGGTGCCAGCGTGTGCCCGAGGGTGCCACAGTACGCTCGAGGGTTCCCGAGATTGCCCAGGTGCTAGAGAGTGCCCGAGGGTGCCAATGTATGCCTGAGTCAGTCTGAGAATGCCAATGTGTGCTTGAGTTTGCCGAATTTGTCCAGGGATTCCGGAGCGTTCCAGACAGTGGCACAGAGTGTGCCAGACAGTGTCACAGAGTGCCAGGGGCTTCCAGCAATTGACAAAGGCTGACACAGACTGCTAGAGTCTTTCAGAGGATGATAGATGCTGCCGAGGTGTGATAGGGGTTGTCATATAATGCCAAGAGTGCCCAAGACTGCCAGGAGATGCCAGGACTTCCAGAAGAGTGTCAGTACTGCCAGAAGAGTACCAGGCCTGCCAGAAGAGTGCCTGGGACTGCCAGGAGAGTGCCAGAACTGCTAGGAGAGTGCCCAGGTCTGTCAGAAGAGTGCCCAGAACTGTCAGGAGAGTGTCCGGACTGTCAGAAGAGTGCCAGGAGAGTGCCAGGAAAGTGCCAGGACTGCCAGTGCCACGAGAGTGCCGGGACTGCCGGAAGAGTACCCAGAACTGCCAGGAGAGTGCCCAACACTACCAGGAGAGTGCCCAGCACTGCCAGGAGAGTGCCCAGCACTGACAGGAGAGTATCCAGCATTGCCATAAGAGTGCCCAGTACTGCCTGGAGAGTACCCAGGACTGCCAGGACAGTGCCAGGACTACCAGGAGAGTACCCAGGACTGCCAGGAGAGTACCCAGGACTGCCAAGAGAGTGTCAGGACTACCAGGAGAGTGCCAGAACAGCCATGAGAGTGCTAGGAACTACTTGAGATGCAGAAGATTGCTCAAGAATGCCAGAAGCCTCCAGACGTTTTCCAGAATGTGCCAAAGAGTGTTAGAGGATGTCAAGGGTAGTCAGAGGTTTCCAGAGGGTGCCAGAAGTTGTTGGAAGCCATAATCCTGAGACTCACACTGGCTGCTTCAGGAAACCTCATTATTCAGATTTATTCTAAAGGTTTGTTCCTGGGATTTGCTCTGCCAAGTCGAGTTTATTTTCCCCACCACTGTATCCCCTCCCAGGAGGAAGAGGGGAAATTTCCCACCACTGTATCCCCTCCCAGGGAGGAAGAGGGGAAATTTCCCCACCACTGTATCCCCTCCCAGGGAGGAAGAGGGGAAATTTCCCCACCACTGTATCCCCTCCCAGGAAGGAAGAGGGGAAATTTCCCCACCACTGTATCCCCTCCCAGGGAGGAAGAGGGGAAATTTCTCCACCAATGTATCCCCTCCCAGGAAGGAAGAGGGGAAATTTTTCCACCACTGTATCCCCTCCCAGGAAGGAAGAGGGGAAATTTCTCCACCACTGTATCCCCTCCCAGAGGAAGGGAATTTCCACGATCTCGGAGGAAGGGGAAATTTCCCACCACTGTATCCCCTCCCAGGAAGGAAGAGGGGAAATTTCTCCACCACTGTATCCCCTCCCAGGGAGGAAGAGGGGAAATTTCTCCACCACTGTATCCCCTCCCAGGAAGGAAGAGGGGAAATTTCTCCACCACTGTATCCTCCCAGGAAGGAAGAGGGAAATTTCTCCACCACTGTATCCCTCCCAGGAAGGAAGAGGGAAATTTCCACCACTGTACCTCCCAGGAGGAAGAGGGGATTTCCCACCACTGTATCCTCCAGGAAGGAGAGGAAATTATCCACCACTGTATCCTCCAGGAAGGAAGAGGGAAATTTCCACCACTGTATCCCTAGGAAGGAAGAGGGGAAATTTCTCCACCACTGTATCCCCTCCCAGGAAGGAAGAGGGGAAATTTATCCACCACTGTATCCCCTCCCAGGAAGGAAGAGGGGAAATTTCTCCACCACTGTATCCCCTCCCAGGAAGGAAGAGGGGAAATTTCTCCACCACTGTATCCTCCCAGGAAGGAGAGGAAATTTCCACCCTGTATCCCCTCCCAGGGAGGAAGAGGGAAATTTCTCCACCACTGTATCCCCTCCCAGGGAGGAAGAGGGGAAATTTCTCCACCACTGTATCCCCTCCCAGGGAGGAAGAGGGGAAATTTCTCCACCACTGTATCCTCCCAGGGAGGAAGAGGGAATTTCTCCACCACTGTATATCCCTCCAGGAAGAGGGAAATTTCCACCCTGTATACCTCCCGAGGAGGCACGAAACGGTGTATTTACCCTGATATTACATCTCTCAATGTATATATCCTGAAAGACATACACACCTCTCAGTGTATATACCATGAGAGATGCACCTGCTCACGGTGTATATTTCCTGAAATATTCACACACCCCTGAGTGTATATACCCTGATATATTCACCAGTCATCACACACCCTGAGAAGTGTTTTATATAAACCCCCATGATTATGGATATTCACACACCCTGAGTGAACTGGATATAAAACCCTGAGTGATATACCTTTCACACACCCTGAATGTATATACATTTGGGCTTCTTAGCGGTCTATTTCAGGTCAATTAAAGATCTCTTCGCCAAGACAACTCTGCAGTGTAAAGGAGAAAGTTTTTGATGTTCAAATTTTTAGCTTTCAATAAGCTAGCACATCAACTAACCTGACCTAACTTCACCTCAGATAACCTCACCTAACATAACCAATCCTTACCTAACCTTAAATAACCTCACCTAGCTTTACCTAACCTATCTAACTGAATCTAACCTTGTGTGTGTGTGTGTTACGAGCGCTTGTTTTCATGTATTTAATTATATTTACATTAAAATAATAATAAAATTATATTAGATAATAATTACAATAATTCTCACACTACTACTACTACTACTACTAATTATTATTATTTCTTGGGCTAATATTACTTCAACTACTTTTCCTGCTACTTCTAATACTAATAATAATAATGACAATTTAATAAGTAATAGTCAAGTAATAACAACATATATAATAAAAAGACCACAAATTTCTTTTAAAATAAGAATTAGTCTTACAAAAAAATGGCTCAAAGGTAATAAAAAGTCTACTTGAAAACAAACTTGTGGCTCCTTTTCCGGCTTTTACTCGTTCAAAGGAATTTTTCTCCGAGAAGGAAACACGAAAAATTAGGGTCCGTCTGGGAGGCTCTCCTAATGGTAATTAAATAAGGCGCGTGGTGGCCGCAGGTTTATATAGCCTGAGGTACACTGCTCCTCCTGACGGAGATGCCAACTCGCTCTTTTTCAACCCTTGTTTGTGTGTGTGTGTGTGTGTGTGTGTGTGTGAGTGTGATCGGTATAAAATACCGACACGATGGAAAAGTAGACAGAAATGCAGTGTTAACATCGTTTCGCCCACACACTGGTCCTTATCAAAGTCACAAACATATATTTTAATATCTACAATGCGGATTAAATTCCCAGCGTATATATACTTATCAATGCAGTATATCTACCAAGTTATTCTATTATTATTAGTAGTAGTAGTAGTAGTATAGTAGTAGTATTAATAGTAATATTTTTATAATTTTATGATTATGATTAAATTCTCAACAACGAGAACTATATTATTATTGATTATTATAAGAGGGATGTGCTAAACGCTGCTTCCTGGTAAGTATTGCTCCAATACCTTGGATAGAGAGCACCAACATCAAGGGGTCCCCATGTTTCCCCTCCCTCCCCATCATCCCACATAAAAGAAAAACTATATTACTGATCAGGAAATAGGTGAGTCTGGGGTGGGCTGGAGCTGGCAGTCTGGGGTGGGCTGGAGCTGGCAGTCTGGGGTGGGCTGGAGCTGGCAGTCTGGGGTGGGCTGGAGCTGGCAGTCTGGGGTGGGCTGGAGCTGGCAGTCTGGGGTGGGCTGGAGCTGGCAGTCTGGGGTGGGCTGGAACTGGCAGTCTGGGGTGGGCTGGAACTGGCAGTCTGGGGTGGGCTGGAGCTGGCAGTCTGGGGTGGGCTGGAGCTGGCAGTCTGGGGTGGGCTGGAACTGGCAGTCTGGGGTGGGCTGGAGCTGGCAGTCTGGGGTGGGCTGGAGCTGGCAGTCTGGGGTTGGCTGGAGCTGGCAGTCTGGTCTGGCTTTTGAGTGAAAATGTAGCACTTAGTGCCATATCTGAGTGGAGGTACGAGGTCGTATAAGGTCATTTGAGGTCGTTGAGCCCAGTTTACTGGTGGCACTGCGATGACCTCAGTGCTCCCTTGGTGTCACAGTGCCAGAGATGAGCATTCTGCGGCAGTTTGCTGTGGGCACTTTTGGTGACATCCATAGTGCGCAGCGTAAAGTATATTGCTGTTTGGGTGCCAAATGTATTGATGAATGCCATCTATAGTACTGGGTGCCAATAATACTGCTGCGTGTCATCCGTAGCGCTGGATGTCATCCGTAGCGCTGGATGTCATCCGTAGTCTGGGTGCATCATGATTGCTGAGCATCATCAGTATGTATCTCGGGTGTCATCAGTACTGCTGGGTGTCATCCGTAGTGCTGGGTGTCATCAGTAGTTCTGGGTGTCATCATTACTGCTGGGTGTCCTCAGTAGTGCTGGGTGTCATAAGTAGTTCTGGGTGTCATCAGTACTGCTGGGTGTCATCAGTAGTGCTGGGTGCCATCAGTAGTGCTGGGTGTCATCAGTAGTTCTGGGTGTCATCAGTACTGGGTGTCATCAGTATTGCTGGGTATCATCAGTAGTTCTTGGTGTCATCAGTACAGCTGGGTGTCATCAGTAGTTCTGGGTGTCATCAGTAGTTCTGGGTGTCATCAGTAGTTCTGGGTGTCATCAGTAGTTCTGGGTGTCATCAGTAGTTCTGGGTGTCAACAGTAGTTCTGGGTGTCATCAGTAGTTCTGGGTATCATCATTAGTTTTGGGTGTCATCAGTAATGCTGGGTATCATCAGTAGTCCTGGGTGTCATCAGTAATTCTGGGTGTCATCAGTAGTTCTGGGTGTCATCAGTAGTTCTGGGTGTCAGTAGTTCTGGGTGTCAACAGTAGTTCTGGGTGTCATCAGTAGTTCTGGGTATCATCAGTAGTTCTGGGTGTCATCAGTAATGCTGGGTATCATCAGTAGTTCTGGGTGTCATCAGTACTGCTGGGTGTCATCAGTAGTTCTGGGTGTCATCAGTGGAGCTGGGTGTCATCAGTAGTTCTGGGTGTCATCAGTAGTTCGTGGTGTCATAATAGTTCTGGGTTTCATCAGTAGTTCTGGGTGTCATCAGTAGTTCTGGGTGTCATCAGTAGTTCTGGGTGCCATCAGTAATGCTGGGTATCATCAGTAGTTCTGGGTGTCATCAGTAGTTCTGGGTGTCATCAGTACTGCTGGGTGTCATCAGTACTGCTGGATGTCATCAGTAGTTCTGGGTGTCATCAGTAGTGCTGGGTGTCATCAGTAGTTCTAGGTGTCATCAGTAGTTCTGGGTGTCATCAGCAGTTCTGGGTGTCATCACTACTGCTGGGTGCCATCAGTAGTTCTGGGTGTCATCAGTAGTGCTCGGCGTCATCAGTAGTTCTGGGTGTCATCAGTAGTTCTGGGTGTCATCAGTAGTTCTGGGTGTCATTAGTAGTTCTGGGTGTCATCAGTACTGCTGGGTGTCATCAGTAGTTCTGGGTGTCATCAGTAGTTCTGGGTGTCATCAGTAGTTCTGGGTGTCATCAGTAGTTCTGGGTGTCAGTAGTTCTGGGTGTCATCAGTAGTTCTGGGTGTCATCAGTAGTGCTGAGTGTCATCAGTAGTTCTGGGTGTCATCAGTAGTTCTTTGTGTCATCAGTAGTTTTGGGTATCATCAGTAGTTCTGGGTGTCATCAGTAGTTTTGGGTGTCATCAGTAGTTCTGGGTGTCATCAGTAGTTATGTGTGTCATCAGTAGTTCTCGGTGTCACCAGTAGTTCTGTGTGTCATCAGTAGTTCTGGGTGTCACCAGTAGTTCTGGGTGTCATCAGTAGTTATGTGTGTCAATAGTAGTTCTGGGTGTCATCAGTAGTTCTGGGTGTCATCAGTAGTTCTGGGTGTCATCAGTAGTTATGTGTGTCATCACTAGTTCTGGGTGTCATCAGTAGTTCTGGGTGTCATCAGTAGTTCTGGGTGTCATCAGTAGTTCTGGGTGTCATCAGTAGTTCTGAGTGTCATCAGTAGTTCTGGGTGTCATCAGTAGTTCTGGGTGTCATCAGTAGTTCTGGGTGTCATCAGTAGTTCTGGGTGTCATCAGTAGTTCTGGGTGTCAACAGTAGTTCTGGGTGTCACCAGTAGTTCTGGGTGTCACCAGTAGTTCTGGGTGTCACCAGTAGTTCTGGGTGTGACTAGTAGTTCTGGGTGTCACCAGTAGTTATGGGTGTCACCAGTAGTTCTGGGTGTCATCAGTAGTTCTGGGTGTCATCAGTAGTTCTGGGTGTCATCAGTAGTTCTGGTGTCACAGTAGTTCTGGGTGTCATCAGTAGTTCTGGGTGTCATCAGTAGTTCTGGGTGTCACCAGTAGTTCTGGGTGTCACCAGTAGTTCTGGGTGTCACAGTAGTTCTGGGTGTCACAGTAGTTCTGGGTGTCACCAGTAGTTCTGGGTGTCATCAGTAGTTCTGGGTGTCATCAGTAGTTCTGGATGTCACCAGTAGTTCTAGGTGTCATCAGTAGTTCTGGGTATCAGTAGTTCTGGGTGTCACCAGTAGTTCTGGGTGTCACCAGTAGTTCTGGGTGTCACCAGTAGTTCTGGGTGTCACCAGTAGTTCTGGGTGTCACCAGTAGTTCTGGGTGGCACCAGTAGTTCTGGGTGTCACCAGTAGTTCTGGGTGTCACCAGTAGTTCTGGGTATCAGTAGTTCTGGGTGTCACCAGTAGTTCTTGTGTCACTAGTAGTTCTGGGTGTCACCAGTAGTTCTGGGTGTCACCAGTAGTTCTGGGTTCACTCAAGTATCCAAGTATCATGTTATCTTTTACACAAGTGTGATGCTTCTTAGTGACTTGGTGACCTGTTGGCTTGGTGACATAGTGACTTGTTAGCCTATACACCTGGTGACAGAGTGACCTAGTGACATGGTGGCCTAGCTCCCAGTGTGAGGTTTCTCCTGCTTCAAAGATTGTAATTTTAACTCTGGTTTCATCCTATTAACCGGGGATCGAACCCTCGATACTTTAGCTTCTGTACGTCTTATTCTTCTTGATATGAAACAAAGGAGTGTATTAACTTTATTGGCTTCAGATTTCTGCTAATGACAACTTCTCATTTGGCACCTGTTTAAAGTTTTAATGTGAACTGCGAGAGGAAGTTTAAGACAGAACAGTTAAAAGCAAGGAACATCATTGGCGTAACAAGAGTCAACATCCGTTCTCCAAGACTCTTCATCTCGCTTCCAGTCAGCACATACACAGCCTGTTGATGGAGTGTTGAGTGTGAGGAAACCTGAAGACCACCCCTGCCAGATCAACCTGGCTGTGGAAGGGTTGTCATAGGTAAGGGCATTTGAATGTCAGGCCCCAAGCAGCAACTGGGCTGGATTGGCTGATCAAGAGGTGTCAAAAGGGGTAGGAAAACCCCGATTACAGGTATATCACAGGTATTAATATATATTTAGCTCTTTCCCTCTGCCGTCTCCGTCTTTAAGACGTCTCCTACCCCTATGTTCCCTTTCTCATCCCTCCAGCTCTATCTCGCTCTCTCTCTCTCTCTCTCTCTCTCTCTCTCTTCCCTGTAATTTCCCTTTCCCCTTTCTTTTCTCTCCTGCACGCACCTCTCATTCCTTTCCTGTCACTCTTCATTCTTGCCTTCCTCTTTCCCATTTCTTCCCTCTTTCTCCTTCCCGATTTTTCTCCTTGTGGGCGTTTCTCAGTTCCCTTTTATTCCCCCATCCCTCTTTATTCCTTTTCTATCCTCTCCCTGCTCGATACCCCCTATTTTCTTTCCTCTGTCTTCCTCCACAATCATCCATTCCTTTCTCTTTCCTTTTTCCTCCCCTTCCTCTTCCCTCTCCTCTCTCGCCTCTCCACACACCCATCCTAGGTCGCACACCTTTTTAATAAACAAGAACGGAATACAACACCGACAAGACACATGTGTAACACCTGGCTATCTTTATTAAGAAGATAATTAAGATACCCAGGTGTTGCACATGTGTCGTATTCATCCAGATCAAGTGAATATATTAAGGGAGCCACAAATCTATATAAATGATAGGTAAACCTTTCGTGTATGAGAGGGCCGAAGTAAACAATTTCTGTGAGTAATGGTTGGTACATGGCAACTCCAAGCTTCCATAACCTCCACCATCCATCACCGCCACGCCAAATGATACGGAACTGTCCGTAAATGGATGGAAAGCCGTGCTTGGAGAGTGGATTGTGTCTCTGAGAGTATCGTTCAGCGGTGGTGGTAGGGGGTGGAGTGGAAGGTGTTTTCTTGAAGAGTTTCGTTCAAGGGCTTCCCTTTCCTGGTTAACTTGTTATAAATGGTACGAGAATACCTTTGCTGGCATCTCAACTCTCCCCGACTATTCCCATTCCCCATTTTTCCCTACCCCTTTCCCCACTCCATGGAGAACAGGAAAACAGATCAGGAGTCAAAACGGGGGGGGGTGAGGTGAGAAGAAAACAGATGTTGGAAGTCCACTTTGTTTTCTTCTTCTCAGCCTTTTCCTTCCCCCCCTTCCTTTTTGACTCCCTGATCTGTTTTGCTGTTCTCCATTACCACTCTGATTCCCATCCCTACCCTTCCATATTTTTTTCTCACTCTACCCTCTTCCTTCCTTCTATTTGTGTGAGAACATTCTATTTCAATTTCTCCTCTATGGCTCACTTTCCTTCATTCTCCTGCTTCCTCTCCCTTTATTTATTTCTCACTCTTTCTTTTCTCTCCTGTTCTCTCCCTTCCTGCCTTTCATTCTACCTTCTGTCTTAGCTTCTTTCTTCTTTCACTATTTCTCTTATTCTATCTTCCTGCCTCAGCTTTTCCATCCCTCCCTTTCTGCTAACATATCAATCTTCCTTTTAGTTTTTTTTCCGTCTTCCATCTACTTCTCTCTCTATCTTCCTCTTTTCTTCATTATCGTCCTGTAAATCTTCTTTCTTTAGTCTCCTCTTTTTATTTGCAGAGTCATTTTTCGATCTTTCCTACCCTGTCCTCGCTCTATTCTCTTCCATATCTCTGCATTCTGTTTCTACCGTCTCTTCACAGACTCTCTTCTCCTCCCCCTCTTACCCTCCATTCCAACTCCCTCATCTCCCTTTTTTTTAACTCCTTTCCTCATTCCTCTCTCCCTCCCTCCTTTTCTCTCCCTCTCTTCCTCCCTCTCCCAGGAGAATTATTGTGCTGGGTGAGAGGATTACATTCCTCCCGAATGTTGTGTTGAATTTTGTTTACGTACGGACGATTTGTGAGATTGTTGCCCCTGGTGGAGACGCTTAGGAAGGGTTGCTGCCCCTGCTGGAGATGCTGTGGGAGGGTTGGGGCTTCTGGTGGAGACTTCGAGGTAGCGTTGGTGCCCCCTGTTAAAGATGCTGAGGAGAGTTGGTGCCCCTAAGGGAGACTCCGAGGTAGGGTTGGAGACCCTTGTGGCGACACTGAGGAAGGGATGGTGCACCTGGTGGCGACGCTTAGGAAGGGCTGCTGCCCCTGCTGGAAATGCTGTGGGAGGGTTGGGGCCCCTGCTGGAGATGCTGTGTGAGGGATAGGGCTCTGCTGGAGATGCTGTGGGAGGGTTGGTTTCCCTGCTGAAGATGCTGTAGGAGGGTTGGGGATCCTGGTGTAAATTATAAGGGAGAGTTGGTGCCCCTTGTGAAGACTTCGAGGTAGGGTTGGTGCCACTGGTGGATATACTGAGGTTGGGTTCGTGCCTATGCTGGAGACGCTGAGGGAGACTCCGAGGTAGGGTTGGAGCTCCTTGTGGTAACACTGACGGAGGTTTGGTGCCCCTGGTGGAGATGCTAAGGTAGAGTTGGTACCCCTGGTGGATATGCTGACGGAGGGTTGGTGCTCCTGGTGGAGACTCTGATGTAGGGATGATGCCCCTGGTGGCGACACTGAGGAAGGGTTGGTGCCCCTGGTGGAGACAATGAGGGAGGGTTGGTGCCCCTGGTGGGGACTCTTGAGGTATGGTTGGTGCCCCTGATGGAGATGCTAATGTAGCGTTGGTGCCCCTGGTGGAGATGCTGACGGAGGGTTGGTGCACCTGGTGGAGACACTGAGGGATGGTTGGTGCACCTGGTGGAGACACCGAAAAAGTGTTGGTGTCCCTGGTAGAGACGCTGAGGAAAGGTTGGTGCCCCTGGTGGCGACACTGAGGGAGGGTTGGTGCACCTGGTAGAGACACTGAAGGAGGGTTGGTGCACCTGATGAAGACGCTGAAGGAGGGTTGGTGCACCTGGAGACACTGAGGGAGGGTTGATGCACCTGGTGGAGACACTGAGGGAGGATTGGTGCACCTGGAGACACTGAGGGAGGGTTGGTGCACCTGGTGGAGACACTGAGGGAGGGTTGATGCACCTGGTGGAGACACTGAGGGAGGGCTGGTGCACCTGGAGACACTGAGGGAGAGTTGGTGCACCTGGAGACACTGAGGGAGGGTTGGTGCACCTGGTGGAGACACTGAGGGAGGGTTGGTGCACCTGGAGACACTGAGGGAGGGTTGGTGCACCTGGTAGAGACACTGAAGGAGGGTTGGTGCACCTGATGAAGACGCTGAAGGAGGGTTGGTGCACCTGGAGACACTGATGGAGGGTTGATGCACCTGGTGGAGACACTGAGGGAGGATTGGTGCACCTGGAGACACTGAGGGAGGGTTGGTGCACCTGGTGGAGACACTGAGGGAGGGTTGGTGCACCTGGTGGAGACACTGAGGGAGGGTTGAGGCACCTGGTGGAGACACTGAGGGAGGGCTGGTGCACCTGGATACACTGAGGGAGAGTTGGTGCACCTGAGACACTGAGGGAGGGTTGGTGCACCTGGTGGAGACACTAAGGGAAGGTTGGTGCACCTGGAGACACTGAGGGAGGGTTGGTGCACCTGGTGGAGACACTGAGGAGGGTTGGTGCACCTGGTGGAGACACTGAGGGAGGGTTGGTGCACCTGGTGGAGACACTGAGGGAGGGTTGGTGCACCTGGTGGAGACACTGAGGGAGGGTTGGTGCACCTGGTGGAGACACTGAGAGAGGGTTGATGAACCTGGTGAATACGTGTGTGTGTGTGTGTACTCACCTAACTGTGGTTGTAGAGGTCAAGTCGTGTGTGTGTGTGTGTGCTTATCTGTGGTTGCAAGGGTTGAGTCTCAGTTCCTGGCCTCACTTCTCAACTCGCCACTTTCCGGATTCACTCCCTCTTAGCTTCGTTTGCTGTCATATTTGTTCTTAAAACTGTGTACATGGCCTGCTTCCACTGAACCTTCGTCTAGGTCATTAAAATTAATTATCACTCAGAGGCTGAAGAAATACTTCCCAACATCCCTGTGAGGCATCTGCATGTTCTATTTCCAATTGTGCCCTTGTGTACCCGTTACTCACCTCTCGAACAGTCTTTCTCCGTCCTCCCAATCAAGTTCTTGTTGTATTTTGAATGTCGCTATCAAGTTTCCCTTTGTGTTCTCTTCTCTAATATCGTCAGGTTCAATTCCTTGAGTGGTTTTTCATAATTCATATCAGTCATCTCTGCGACTAGTCTTGTTGCAGACCTCTACACTTTCTCCAGTTTCTTATTATACTTTATCAAGGCGTCACAAGATACTCCAAGATGGACCTAACATATGTTGTTTAAAGTGTCTTGTATGACTCGTTGATGTATGGAGAAGTGTAAGGTGAAGAGGAGTGTTATATGATTGAGGTGAAGTTCTGATGCTGTGCCAGGCACTATGCTTACTCTGGTGATGTGCCAGGCACTATGCTTACTCTGATGATGTGCCAGACACTATGCTTACTCTGGTGATGTGCCAGGCACTATGCTTACTCTGGTGCTGTGCCAGGCGCTATGCTTACTCTGGTGATGTGCCAGGCACTATGCTTACTCTGGTGATATGCCAGACACTATGCTTACTCTGGTGCTGTGCCAGGCACTATGCTTACTCTGGTGATGTGCCAGGCACTATGCTTACTCTGGTGATGTGCCAGGCAATATGTTTACTCTGGTGATATGCCAGACACTATGCTTACTCTGGTGCTGTGCCAGGCACTATGCTTACTCTGGTGATGTGCCAGGCACTATGCTTACTCTGGTGCTGTGCCAATCAATATGCTTACTCTGGTGCTGTGCCAGGCGCTATGCTTACTCTGGTGATGTGTCAGGCACTGTGCTTACTCTGGTGATATGCCAGACACTATGCTTACTCTGG